>JAINUT010001258.1:0-74945 GCA_020205555.1 Panax stipuleanatus
AATTATCGTTAGTCTTCAACAATTCTAATAAAATATTATTGACAACAAGTTTTAGATCAATATTCGCAGCGAAAATAACAATTCATTAGAAGAGTTAAGTAAAGAATGAAGTCTACTATCTTCTATGATTTAAAAGTTCATCATCAATATTTTATCCCTGTAACATCAATCAATATACATCTCGAATCAAATTCATCTTTGCACTACGGCCAAAGATATTCATTTGTATCACTAGTGGTCATGTTCATCTCAACACCTGTCCATCTTTGCACTACGGCCAAAGATATTCATCAGATAATCATTCATCTTTGCTCTACAGGCCAAAGATATTTAGTTATATCACCTTTTAGGATTGAGGATGATGAAAAACAATATAAATAACGAATCCAGTGAGATAAAGGACAAAGATTAAGGATTCGTAATTTAGTTTATCCAAGTTCAAGAATATTCCATAATAATACTTTGTGGAGCAAAATTCAAGAATAAAGCTTCAAAACTTAGATCCAATCAAAGATAGGAACCTTAACAAGCAACTTGGACAAATAGAAGAAAATTTAATTTTTTCGTGAATAGTGCCGTATACGTGAATAGTATCGTATACGTGAATAGTAACCCCGACAGAAAAAATAAGAATTTCATAATAAAATCCATGCCAATATTTTGGTATAATGATATTGAAGAGAATAACATCATTTACGAAAGAAAATAACATCCCTTACCTCAAAAGAATAATATTTCTGACTAGAATATCGGATAAAAGGCTGAAGAAAACTTGCACTGAATAGCAACACTCAAAGTATCTAAATACTCACCAAAATACGCTCGATATTATAGAGAGAGAAAACTTCTGATTCTGGTGTGATTTTCAATTCTAACATAAGCACCCTATTTATAGGAAAAGCTTAGGATGCCAAAGTAGATTTTTTAATAAAATAATTTTTTTAAATTCCAGCCGCCTCAACCGCCTCAAAAGCCATCAGCCACCAGTGGGGCCCACCTCCTATTAAAAAAATATTTATTTTCTGAAACTTCAATAATTCATAATAAATAGCCTTTTGTCAGAAAAATACAAATTCTATGTCCTTTTTATAGGAAATTTAATTTTCTACAACTTTGTTGAAGGAAGTTTTTTCAAATTCCAAACATAAATTATCTGAAATCCATAAACGGATGATTTTCCACACTAAAATACTGATAAAAACACATCAGCACTAATTCCTTCTTTTATATCCACAAAATAAATATTTTCTTATTATATAAATCAATAATTAATTATTCACAAATAATATTACAAAACTACAATATTAACAACCAGGTCGTTTCTAGGAAAGAGGGGACCTTCCGATAAGGACTTCTCCTTACTGACGCGCAATTAAATAACACCTCCTAGACAGAACTTCCTTAGACATTGTCAATAATGCTAATAATATTATTCAAATAATATGAATTATTGAGTTGATAATGTGAAATACTGTGCAGTGATAATTATTGAATCAATCAAAATAGCAACGTAGCAATTATTGATATAAAATATCAACGTAACAATTATTGAATCAATCATATAAAATAGCAACATAGCAATTATTGATATAAAATATCAACGTAGCAATTATTGAACCAATAAAATATCATGCAATTATTGAATCAATAATATAAAAATAAAATATCAAATATAAATTATTAAAATAAAATATGCATAAATATCATATTATTGAATCAATAATTAAAATGAACAGTAATTACTGTAACAATAATTGAGTAAGTGTCTTCTTACGTAGGAACCAATAATTCAACTGTGCAATACCGTGTGCTACTGTGCACAACGCGTATTATTGTATTTTAATCATCGGGTATTTCAACAGTTTAACCGTAACAGTTTTACTGTTATATATAAAAAGGTTATTTCTGTCGATTTCTATATCCGACAGTTATTCCGTTGTGGGGCCCACAAATAGCTGCGCCCTCGTACGAATATTCCCCAACAACAAGAATATTCCACGACCAAACAAATATTCCCCAACAACAATGAATATTTTATAACCACTTGCTTATTTTGAAATATTTGCACATTTCACCCATAATTTTTCACATTTATCAAATCAACACCTTACTATTTCGAAATAATATAAAGAAAATTAAATCTTTATTCATAAAAGTTGGGGTCTTACAACCTCCCCTCCTTATGAAATTTCGTTCTCGAAATTGACATACGTACCTGGTATGTCGAAAAGGTAAGGATACCTCGCTTTCATTTCTGATTCCAACTCCCAGGTCATTTCCTCAATAGCATGGTTTCTCCACAAAACTTTAACTTGAGGTATAATTTTCAAGCGTAGGACATGCTCCTTCCTATCAAAGATCTTGACAGGTACCTCTTCGTACGTTAAATCTTCGGCTATCTCGTCTAGTTCTAACTCAATAATGTGGTTTAGGTCTTTCACATTTACGAAGTACGGATATGTGAAAAACATTATGAACAAGACATGTTTGGAAGTAAAGCGAGTCTATAGGCCACCTTTTCTACTCGGTCAAGGATCTCAAATGGACCAATGAATTATGGATTAAGCTTTCCTTTCTTGCCAAACCTCATAACTCCCTTCCACGAAGCAACACGTAATAACACATGGTCCCCAACATTAAATTCCACGTCCTTTCGATGAAGATCCGCATAACTCTTTTGTCGATTATGTGCCGTTTGTATACGTTGTCGGATCATTTGAATCTTTTCTGTAGTCATACGTACCAACTCCGGTCCCAATAATGTTGCTTCACCCCCCTCATCCCAACATACTGAAAAGCGACACTTTCTCCCATACATTGCCTCGAATGGTGCTACACCTATACTTGCCTGATAACTGTTGTTGTAGGAGAATTCCACCAATGGTAAGTACTTATCCCAACTCCCTTTGAAGTCTAGAACACAGAGTCTCAATAGATCTTCAAGAGTTTGAATAGTCCTTTCTGATTGTCCGTCCGTTTGAGGATTATATGCCGAACTGAATCGTAACTCCGTGCCCATAGCTTTCTGCAAACTGATCCAAAATCGTGAAGTGAATCTTGGGTCACGATCCGAAACTATGGATACTGGCATGCCATGCAATCTTACAATCTCATATACGTACATATGAGCAAGACGTTCAAGGGAATAAGTCTCTCGTATCAGCAAGAAATGACCAGACTTGGTTAATCTATCAACAATAACCCAAATCGCATCTATGCCTTGAGAAACCTTGGGAAGACCTGTAACGAAATCCATCGTAATGTGTTCCCACTTCTATTCGGAATTTCCAGTGGTTGCATAGACCTTTTGGCACTTGATGTTCCGCCTTTACACGTTGACAAGTTAAACATCTCGAAATAAACTCCGCGATCTCTCTTTTCATATTGCTCCACGAAAATGTATGTCGAAGATCACGATACATTTTGGTACTCCTAGGATGGATTGCAAATGGTGTGTTGTGTGTGTGCCTCCATCATAATTCTATGCTTCAAGTCGGAATCGTTAGGAACACAAAGTCTGGAGTTGACTCGAAGTATTCCCTCTTCATCGATTCTTGCTTCTGGAATGGCATCTTCTTGCACCTTCTTCTTCATCTTCATCAGCTCCGGATCCGTAGCTTGAGCAGCTTTAACTTTATCAACCAAAGCTGGTTCTACGCATATACTTGACATCATCGCACTCGTTCCCACATATGATCTTCTACTCAACGCATCAGCTACCACGTTCGCTTTTCCAGGATGGTATTGGATGGTATGATCGTAATATTTCAACAGCTCAAGCCAACGTTGTTGCCGCATGTTGAGTTCCTTTTGAGTGAAGAAATATTTAAGGCTCCTATGATCCGTATAAATCTCCACTTTCTCCCCGTACAGATAATGTCTCCAGATCTTCAACGCGAAAACGACTGCTGCCAACTCTAGATCATGAGTAGGATAATTCCTCTCATATTCTTTGAGTTGTCGTGAGGCATAGGCTATGACTTTCCCGTGTTGCATGAGAACACATCCTAACCCTTTGCCCGAAGCATCGCTGTAGATAACAAATCCATCCGAACCAGATGGTATTGTCAGAACAGGTGCCGAGATAAGTCTTCTCTTGAGCTCTTAGAAGCTCTTCTTGCATTCCTCGCTCAAAAAAGAATTATGTATCTTTCCGAGTTAACTGAGTTAATGAGTAGCGATTCGAGAAAACCCCTCTACGAACCTCCGATAATAACCAGCTAAGCCCAGAAAGCTTCGATCACCGACTTAGGTTGCTCCCAGCTTTGTATTGCTTCAATCTTCGTCGGGTCAACAGATACTCCACGTTTCGATACCACGTGCCCAAGAAATACTACTTTCTCAAGCCAGAACTCGCATTTCTTCAGCTTGGCATATAGCTTGTTCTCACAAAGCTTTTGAAGTACCAGCTTCAAGTGGTGCTCATGATCTTCACGGCTTTTAGAATAGATGAGGATTTCATCAATAAAGATAACAACGAACTGATCTAAATATTCCTTAAATATACGATTCATCATATCCATGAAAGCAGCAGGAGCATTAGTCAATCCAAAAGACATGACTAAGAACTCATAATGCCCGTACCGAGTTCTGAAGGCAGTCTTCGGAATATCCTCAGTTTTAATCTTCAGCTGATGATATCCAAAACGAAGATCAATCTTTGAAAAGAATTATGCTCCTTGCAACTGGTCGAACAGGTCATCAATACAAGGTAACGGATACCTATTCTTGATGGTGACATGGTTCAACTCCCGATAGTCAATACAAAGTCGCATACTCCCGTCTTTCTTCTTTACGAATAAAATAGGAGCACCCCAAGGAGACGTACTAGGATGAATAAAACCGATGTCTAACAATTCCTGTAATTGGACCTTTAACTCCTGAAGTTCAATAGGAGCCATTCGATATGGGTTTTAGAAATGGGTTTTGTACCGGGTTCAAGGTCAATAAAGAATTCAACTTCACGTTCTGGGGGTATACCGGGAAGTTCTTCGGGAAATACATCAGAAAACTCATTAACAACGAAAATATCATTCAAACCTAACGTATTCTGGTTTAGATCAGTGACATGAGCTAAGAAAGCTTGACATCCGTTTTTCAATAAATGAATAGCCTTGTGATTTGAAATGATATTGACTGATTTTAGTGGTTTAGTGGTTTGAATTCGCACAACAGGTTGATTAGGAATATGAAAACTAACAACCTTACGAAAATAATCAATTTTGGCATGGTAAGTGGTTAACCAGTCAATTCCTAAAATCACGTCAAATGCAAGTATTTTCAAAGATATAAGATCAACAGGTAAGGTAATGGAACCAATCTGAATTAAGCGAGATTTGTAAACTATTGATGTAACAAAGGTTTCTCCCAACGGAGTTTCAACAGATAAGTCAAAGTCTAATTTATCAGAAGTCAAGTTCAAACGTTGAGCACAAGTAGGTGAAATAAAAGAATGGGTAGAACCGGTATCTAATAAGGTATAGACTTCGCAAAAATTTATGATTAACTAACCCGTGATAAATTAATTCGGGTTTCTCGCGTTTTGGGCCACCGACTTTGATTTGTCTGGGACAGTCTTTGGTGTCACTAACCCAACTGGTCTTGACTTTACTATAAACTCATTCCACCCTCAACTGCTTCATCACACTCCTGATCTAAGATTTGAATCATTACTCTTCGATCCATATCGAATTGGGGTTGACCGCTATGCGCAGGATAATTCCAAACTCGATGTTGGATTCTTCCGATTGCTGTCCAAAAAGTGAAATCCATATCGTCTATTTTAGCCTTCTTGGATCGGACGTCTCTTTCTAAAATATCAACGCGTCGTGCGGCTTTTACCCATGCATCTTCAATTCTCACTCGTTCCGTTGCTTCTTCTTTCAGCTGATCGTTGACATTTGTATTTTCAGATTCTAGCTCTAATATCATATGCTCTGCCAGAGAGAGTTTCTGTTCAAGCCTCGCATAACGAGTTGCAAAATCTTGAATTTCTATATCCCTTTCTTGAATTGTTGTATCCTTTTGTTCCACGACTGTCTGTCATTCTTCACCCTGCTCTTCTAAGTCATGAATACGATTTTACAGTTCTACATTTCGATCATAAAATTCTCCTAATAAATCCTCCTCCTCAGGTTCTTCTTCTTCCTCACTCTCAGCTGCTACCTCTACGACTAGCTCGGGTGCAACTATTAATTCTTCACTCACCACATGGATATTTCTAATTTCTTCTTCCCCCGATATCACATTATCCTGGTTGGTGATTAGCAGTGCCTCCACGGTTTCATTCACTCCATTGTTAACATTCTCAGCTGCCATTCTCAAATACTGTCATAAAACAAGGGTTAATTAAACAAATTAACATATCATATATTAACCCTATGCTCCGACTGACCAATTAAATACCACATAAGCTTAGGTAGGACATACTAGTGAAGGATTTACTCATCTCTCCCCTCCTAGTTCTATTCCCCGATCTCCGCCAGAGACCATATCCCTAAGCTCTGATACCAACTGTGACGCCCCCAGAATAGGTCCAGTCAACCCAACCCATTTTGAGTCGCTAAATACATGGTACAGAATCCAAATACAAACTTTTATATCACACGGTCGTACAAAATACGACCACACAACTGTGAGTATCAATACAAATATGTACAAAATATTAACATTCAAACGAAGTCCTCATTACAATTATTCTCACACTATTTATTAGAAATAATGAGGACTACTACTGCTCTAACTCGGACCATCACTCTGTCCCCCGACTAGTTCCTGCAACATTCTCATTTCCTGAAGAGGATAATAGATGAAAAGGGTGAGCTCAACTAGCCCAGTAAAGAATATTATGACTAAGATAATGAAAAAGAAATTATCTTTAGTATTCAACAATTCAGATAAAATATTATTGACAACAAGTTTTAGATCAATATTAGCAGCGAAAATAACAATTCAGTAGAAGAGTTAAGTAGAGAATGAAGTCTACTATCTTCTATAATTTAAAAGTTCATCAGCAATATTTTATCCCTGTAACTTCAATCAATATACATCTCGAATCAAATATTCATCTTTGCACTACGGCCAAAGATATTCATTTGTATCACCAGTGGTCATGTTCATCTCAACACCTGTCCATCTTTGCACTACGGCCAAAGATATTCATCAGATAATCATTCATATTTGCTCTACAGGCCAAAGATATTCAGTTATATCACCACTTAGGACTGAGGATGATGAAAAACAATATAACTAACGAATCTAGTGAGATAAAGGACAAAGATTAGGGATTCGTAATTTAGTTTATCCAAGTTAAAGAATAGTTCATAATAATACTTTGTGGAGCAAAATTTAAGAATAAAGCTTCAAAACTTAGATCCAATCAAAGATAGGAACCTTAACAAGCAACTTGGACAAATAGAAGAAAATTTAATTTTTTCGTGAATAGTGTGCCGTATACGTGAATAGTAACACCGACGGAAAAAATAAGAATTTCATAATAAAATCCATGCCAATATTTTGGTATAATGATATTGAAGAGAATAACATCATTTACGAAAGAAAATAACATCCCTTACCTCAAAAGAATAGTACTTCTGACTGGAATATCGGATATAAGACTGAAAAAAATTTGCACTGAATAGCAACACTCAAAGTATCTAAATACTCATAAAAATACGCTAGATATTATAGAGAGATAAAACTTCTGATTCTGGTGTGATTTTCAATTCTAACCTAAGCACCATATTTATAGGAAAAGCTTAGGATGCCAAAGTAGACTTTTTAATAAAATAATATTATTTTTTTAAATTCCAACCGCCTCAAAAGCCATCAGCCACCAATGGGGCCCACCTTCCATTAGAAAAATATTTATTTTTTGAAACTTCAATAATTCATAATAAATAGCCCTTTTGTCAGAAAATACAAATTCTATGTCCTTTTCATAGGAAATTTAATTTTTTACAACTTTGTAGAAGGAAATTTTTCTAAATTTCAAACATAAATTATCCGAAATCCATAAACGGATGATTTTTCACACTAAAATACTGATAAAAACACATCAGCACTAATTCCTTCTTTTATATCCACAAAATAAATATTTCCTTATCATATAAATCAATAATTAATTATTCACAAATAATATTACAGAACTATAATATTGACAACCAGGTCGTTCCCAAGAAAGAGGGGGCCTTCCGATAAGGACTTATCCTTACTGGCGCGCAATTAAATAACCCCTCCTAGACAGAACTTCCTTAGACATTGTCAATAATGTTATCTAATAATATTATTCAAATAATATGAATTATTGAGTTGATAATGTGAAATACTGTGCAGTGACAAGTATTGAATCAATCATATAAAATACCAACGTAACAATTATTGATATAAAATATCAACGTAGCAATTATTGAATCAATCATATAAAATAGCAACGTAGCAATTATTGATATAAAATATCAACGTAGCAATTATTGAACCAATAAAATATCATGCAATTATTGAATCAATAATATAAAATATTGAACAGTAATTACTGTAACAATAATTGAGTAAGTGTCTTCTTATGTAAGAACCAATAATTCAAAATACTGTGCAATACCGTGTGCTACTGTGCACAATGCGTATTACTGTATTTTTATCACCGGGTATTTCAACAGTTTTACCGTTATTTATAAAAAGGTTATTTTTGTCACTTTCTATATCCAACAGTTATTCTGTTGTGAGGCCCACAAATAGCTACACCGTCGTACGAATATTCCCCAACAACAAGAATATTCCACGACCAAACGAATATTTCCCAACAACAATGAATATTTTATAACCACTTGCTTATTTTGAAATATTTGCACATTTCACCCATAATTTTTCACATTTATCAAATCAACACCTTACTATTTCAAAATATATAAAGAAAATTAAATCTTTATTCATAAAAGTTGGGGTCTTACAGTATTCTTGTTTTAAAAAGTGATGTATTAGATCATAATACAACCATTGAGTCAAAAAATGTTGATTTCTTTGAAAATATTTTTCCTTTGAAATCTAACGTGGATCGACCAGTAGCAGAGCTTCCTACGAGTTCTTATACAGTTCCAATTGGGGAATTTGAAATTGAACCAAGGAGGAGTAAACGTACTAGAAAACCCACTAATCTGGGAGATAACTTTTTTACGTTTTTGTTGGATAATGACCCATTAACCTTTAAAGATGTTGTCTCTTCTCCCGATGCTAATCACACTTAGGTATTAGTAGATCTTCTTCCTAGTTCTGAAATTATTGGTTGTAAATGGATTTTTAAAAGAAAGTTAAAACCTGACGGTTCAATTGATAAATTTAAGGCTAGACTTGTTGCTAAAGGTTATAAACAAACTCAAGACCAAGACTTTTTTGAGACCTATTCACCAGTTGCAATAACATCATCCATTAGAGTTTTAATTGCACTAGCTGCTATTAAAAATTTAATAATTCATCAAATGGATGTTAAGACTGCGTTTCTTAATGGAGATTTAGAAGAGGAGATTTATATGGACCAACCTAAGGGATTTATTTCCCTAGGTAATGAGCATAAAGTTTTTAAATTAGTTAAATCTTTATATGGTCTTAAACAAGCTCCTAAACAATGCAATGACAAATTTGATAGTGTGATGATTTCTAATGGATATATAATAAATGATGGAGATAGATGTATATATACCAAGTTTAATGATGAGAATTTTGGTGTTATTGTATGTCTTTATGTGGATGACTTGCTTATTTTTGGTACTAATATTGATGTTATATATGAGACTAAAAATATGTTATCTACTAAATTTGATATGAAAGACTTAGGAGAAGCAAATGTTATTCTCGGTATTAATTTGAGAAAAGTTTGTAATGGGTATATGATTTCTCAAAATAATGATGTGGAGAAAATGCTTAAAAGATTTGGGCATTATAATGTTAATCCTGTTAGTACTCCGTACGACTCTTGTTTGCATTTAAAAAAGTATGAGGGACCAAGTGTGTCTCAATCTGAGTATGCCCAAATCATTGGTTGCTTAATGTATCTTACGAATTGCACAAGACCTGATATATCATATGCAGTTAATAGACTAAGCAGATACACTCATAACCCTAATATGGATCATTGGACTGCTTTATGTAGAATACTCAAGTATCTGCGAGGTACTATTGGATTTGGTTTATATTACTGCGGTAATCTTGCAGTTCTTGAGGGCTATAGTGATGCCAACTAGATCTCTGATTCAGATGAAGTCAAATCCACGAGTGGCTACATATTTACCTTAGGAGGAGGAGCAGTTTTTTGGAAGTCTACTAAACAGACTTGTATAGCTCGTTGTACTATGGAGTCTAAGTTTATTGCTTTAGAGAAGGCAGGTTCTGAAGCAGAGTGGCACAAAAATCTTTTGAGAAATATTCCCTTGTGGACGAGACCAGTTCCATCTGTGTCTCTACATTGTGATTGCCAAGCTGCTATAGGCAAAGTTAAGAATAAGAGTTATAATGACAAGAGTAGGCATATACGCCTAAGATATAATATTGTGAGACAGTTGTTAAGTGACGGGATTATATCCCTTAATTTTGTTAGGTCAGAGTTAAATCTAGCGAATCCTCTGACAAAGCCACTAAGCAAGAGGCTAGTGAGCAATACATCGAGGGGGATGAGACTACTGTCTATTACAGAAATCAACAGTGATGATAACCCAATCTATATGAAAGGTAATCCTAGGAAGTAGGTTCGTATGGGTAACAACAAGTTATTGGTTGATTGGTTGAGACACTATCCATTTTATACATATTTGAATTCATCCCTATGATGTAGGATAGTGTAATTCTATAGTGTTTGAGGTTGAGTTATATACTCTTAATGATTTCCATAGTCATGGTGGATGATGTGTTTAACTGTAGAACATATTTGATGGAAACACCTATATGAGTGTAGAGGTGGGGCCGCCTCTTATGAAAACAAGCCAAGTTTTCTAGAGCGCTCATGAATTTCAGGTATGGCGCAAGGCCAAAATGTGCCAAATCGCGTAAAATAACTTCAATTAAAGTTTATAGTGTGAGTAATATGATTACTGATTCATAATAAGGAAGAAGGTTCATAGAAATTTTATTTCACCAAATTCCTGTGAATCAAGTCCTATTCACTCTATACACTGGTTCATAGTCCAAAAGACACCAGTGTTAACGCATTGCACTCTTATATTCCTTACTCAAGTTATTTTAAATTTACTTTGTAATATGTGGGGGATTGTTGTATTTTATGTTAAATAATATATTACAAAGTTAAATAAAATATACATATTATTATGTGGAGATTTTGTAACTGTTCAAAATATATTAAAAGACCTTTTATTGGGAATTTTACCGTTGGGAATTCATTTGGAAATTAATTCATTTAACCGTTTGGAGATGTTACCGTTGCAATTCTTTCCTGTATAAATAGAGCACTAGAAAAGCAATTGTTAACAGAGCACTAGAAAAGCAATTGTTGTTTTTGTTGACAGAACACTATTAGCAATTGTTGACAGCTAGATAGTACCATCATTACTATATATATTTTCTTTTGTAGTGCCATCATTATATCATATATATATATATATGTATATATATATATAAACAGTATATTTATATACTATTATTATTATTATTATTATTATTATTTATACACGGTTTAATATTGAGTTCGAGTAAGGAAAAATTAGAAGTTGTTCCTAAGTCATTTAACTATTTCGAGTGCTGATTAGTTGGGTGAAGAGTAGTTGAATCCTGGAGTAGGATTTCGTCAGTGACCTTAGCACCAAGAAAAGTTCTCCGAGAGGCGAAATATCCACTTAAGGACAGTGCACTGCACGCCTCTGCTCAACATTATTCGCTATAAATCAATAAGTTCAATTTCTGGCCTTCTTTTATTTTATAGTTGAATCCATATTTTATTCGTATTATTCTAACATTAATTTGCTATTGTTGAACGTGAATAAAGAGAATTAAACGCGAATGATAAACATGTTATGAGTGAAAAAAGAGGTAAGAGATAGCTATAAGAAATAAGAGATAGAGACGAATGTATGGAGGGTTATGATTACATGAGGATATGATGTATTATGTCAAAATGATGAAAATAAGAGAGTATTATAAGATAAAGTTTATGTACGAGTATAAGTGATAGGATGATGAAGATAGTAATACCTGGATATAGCTGATAGTTTTGAGCCGAAGCAAGTACGATAAGACTTGGACTAAGGATAGATTTTCGTCTGTGAAGTGGATGTTAAGGAAGATGTAAAGATTACGATTTGGGTATAAAAAGAGGTTGTAAAGTTTTGATTAAAGGAGACTTTATCAAGAATTTATGTTGTTAGCCGATGAGTTTGTAGTTAGTTGTCATACTCGAGGTTAAGTTAATCCAGATTTGGGGATGTCACATGGGAGCTGTCGTTTACACTCCTAAATTAACCTCACTTTCACTTCACGAATTTAAATAATTAGCACAGTAGTAAGCAAGGATCGATCCCACAGAGAGTAAGTTTGTTTTAGATTTATTCTACTATTTTAACAGAAAATAAAGATGGGGGATTTTTGAAATTGTTTTAAACTAAGAAAAACAGAATTTAAATAAAGAGATTAATCAAATATGTAAAAACTTCAGTTCTGTAGTTCAGTTTCACCAAGCACAGCAATCAATTAATCAAGTTATTATTCTTTACCATTCAATGAAACTATTAACCCTAAATAACAATAAGCTCTGCTATCCGAAATTCTCCTTAGATATTCACTGTATGAAACAAGCTCTTCACCAGATTCAACTAGCATATAACCTAGAACAAGCTCTCTAGATTTAATATGATAGAAGCATTAAGAAATAGAGAATTAGGCTAATCCAAGCAACAAACACATAAGCTCGATTTGTTTAACTTGTTTTCTGATAATCTTAGCAATACCCAAAAGCTTGTCCACAATTAGTATCACTAATTTACTACTTGTGATGAAGACAGATATCAATTACACGTAATACCAATCTTAATCTAGCATATGATAATGATTAAATTAACTCAATTGGCCATATCAACTTAATTAGATCAATTAGCATGCAATCAATGAAAACAGATTATCAGAAGAAATTTCATACAAGAAGGAATAAATAATAATACTCAATTAATTAATTACTTGTGACAAGGTTCCACCTCCCTTTAGAACTGAACAAAGAAACTAGCCTGACATGCTCCAAGTCTGCACTTCAATGAGGTATGATAGTTGGTAGAAGATTGAATGAATAAAACCTTGACTATCATCCTCTATTTATAGTGCTAGACAAGGACTTAAATCCTATAAGAACTAGGAATCCAAATCCTAAAAGGAATTGCAATTATGACTAGTTTCCATAAAGAAATAGAATCTAATAAGGAAATAAAATCTCAGTCCAAAGAAGTCCTAATTCTAATAGTAATATCAATCCAATTCCATGTAGGAATCTCCAAATATTGAGAAAGTCAACTGCTGGTCAAACTCCTCTTCAATTCAACTCCAAATCAACTTGTTTCCATCCTTTTAGCTTTAATTCACCTGAAAATAATAAACATCTCAATAAGTCCATATACACTATAAAATATATAGTAAACTAAATATAAATGAATTAAAATAAATGAATATTATGTACTTATCAATTTCCCCCACACTTAGCCTTTACACGTCCTCGTGTAAACCAAAAGTTTGATTTCCAAAAACAATTCCATTCAACCATAATGTTAAAAGATTTTAAGATCAAATCATAATTATTAATACTAAACCCACAAAAGCATAATCAATGTTCATCAATTAACTCACGATAACCACCTTGTCATTTCATCAATGAATTTCATTAAGTCAAATTGTAATCACATAAGTCCTCTTCTATGATCCACACACTTACTCAACTTAATTATCATGGAGCAAAAACCGTGCACACCACTCAAAACTCAAAACATATTTTTATGCTTTAATTTTTTACCAGAACCCTTTCATTTTACTATTTGTTTCCGGTGAATGCATTTTATGCTCCGTTTCACCTTCCTCAATCATTCTTTTGTAAATGAGTGCATTTTATGCTCCATCTCACTTATCCGCACGTGTTTATGGGAGAGTGCGTTTTACGCTCCATCTTATCCCACCACATGACTTCTCTTGTGTTTCTTTTTCAACAATTTCACTGGTTTCCAATTTTTTTTATTATTTTTTTTCACATGGTCCTGCAAAAAACTTAAGCAGTTCAATAGTTCTAGAGCATGAGATTAGTGCACATAGACAACTCCACAGATAACTTAGCCAACTAAGCATATATCACATGTTCAAGTACTCATGAGATACAAATTCAATTCAAATCAATTACTATGGATAATGACTTAGTTTTTCTCAATCATTAATCAATTAAGCATCAAACTGATTTTGAATTTTTAGCATTGATTTTTAATTTTTGACTTTAACCTTCAAACACATAGGCAAAAAGACTCATGGAAATCAATTTTTTCAAAAATTTTCAAAGGCATCAAGATGGTCCTATTTCCTATCAAAATCGACAGATCAAATACCACTAAAATAAAAAATAAAAAACCTAAATCTCTCCCCCCACACTCAAACCTTACATTGTCCCCAATGTAAGAAAATCATGCAAATAAAAAGAACTACATCCAAATAAAAAAAAAACTAAATAGTAAAGGGATAGAAAAATCAAATCTGGACTCTTGGGTTGCCTCCCAAGCAGCTGCCCTTGTTTATTGTCATCGGCTTGACATCATTCTTCTCATTCTATGTAATCGGACTTGTGAACTTTAAGTGGACTGGTAACAGTTTCATCCTTAAATGAGGAACATTGTGTATTTCATGATCCTGCTCCTTTCCAGCCACTAAATCCTCCTCGTATAATTGTATTTGATCAAAATATTCCTGCACTGAAGAATCCACAATATCAATAGCAAAAACAGATTTAAAATTACCAAGATACCTCTTAGCCTTATCTACGTTGAACTGAAACTTTGTATTGTCCACTTCCATGGTAAAGGTTTGATGGTGTGTATTACTCATTGCTTCTGTTAGTTGTACTGATGGAGATGAATCCACGTCTTTCTTGTCGAGATCTGCAGAACTTATCAAATCAGTCCCATCTTCCTCTTGTTCCTTCTCATGATCAAATTCTATATGATTGTCTGTTCCTGAAGTAAGCATTGAATCCTCCTGCTCCTCTTCGTCAAATCCCATTGTACTGAAGTTCTCAATAAACGGAGGAGGTAACTCCCCGAAGCCTTGAAATTCTAACCTTCCCACTGTGGTTGCAAGCTGACCAACTTGATCCCTCAGATCTTGAACAGAAGTTATTGTCTCCTGCTGGAACTGCTGTGTCTGACTCATGAACTGTAGTGTTTGGCTCATGAATACCTTGAACATATCCTCCATAGATGTCCCAGAATTGACAGGTACTTCGTAGCTCAAGTCGTGATGATCTCTCCATCCGAAATTATGAGTTTCTGCCCAAAGATCACATTGATGTGAATTTTTTCCGGAGAATGTCCCCACAGCATTAACTTGATGAACAATTACATCCTCTTGCACTATGGGACAATCATTTATTGTATGTCCTGATTTTGAGCAAATTCCACATACTTGTGCAACCGGTACGTTTCCTGTTGTTAATTGTTGCACCACAGCAGTTAAGTTAGAAATCTGGTGTACCAATTCACTCGTGCTTACCTCACTTACCCTTTGTGGAGCATGATCGTATTGTTGTGAGTTAGCAGCCATGTTTGCAATCAGATTTCTTGCATCCTCCGGTGTCTTGTCTACTAATGCTCCTCCACTAGCCGCATCGATCATACTTCTTTCCATTGGTATCAATCCCTCATAGAAGTACTGAATCAAGTGTTGCTCATCAATCCCGTGAGGTGGACAGCTGGAACACAACTTCTTGAACCTTTCCCAATACTCGTAGAGAGTTTCTCCATTGAACTGTCTAATTCCACATATCTCCTTCCTTGTATCAGCAACTCTTGATGCAGGAAAATACCTCTCCAAGAATAGCCTTTGCATATCAGTCCATGATCGTATCGATCTTGAAGGAAGATAGTATAACCAGTCTTTCGCCAAATCTGCTAAGGAGAATGGAAAAAACCTAAGCTTGATCTGCTCATCTGTCACTCCTTGTGATTCCATCGTGGAACACACCACATGGAACTCCTTTAGATGCGTATATGGATTTTCACCTGTGAGACCACGAAAAATAGGCAAAAAACGAATTAGTCCGTAGTTAAGTTCAAAAGCAACATCTAAGGTGGGATATTCAATACACAAGGATGGTTGATCAAGGTCTGGAGTAGCTAGTTCTTTTAAAGTCCGATTGTTGTTCGGCACAGCCATCTTTTCCTTTTTAAGTGTTGGAACAAGAGCTTCTTTTGTATCTGCAGTTTTCTCTATCTCTTGATCAAAATTTGAGTGAGAGGATTGAGTCATAAAACAAAAAGAAAAAAAAATAAAATAATAAAATAAACAAAAACAAAGAATAAACAAAAACAAATAACACTCCCCGGCAACGGCGCCAAAATTTGGGAGCTGTCGTTTACACTCCTAAATTAACCTCACTTTCACTTCACGAATTTAAATAATTAGCACAGTAGTAAGCAAGGATCGATCCCACAGAGAGTAAGTTTGTTTTAGATTTATTCTACTATTTTAACAGAAAATAAAGATGGGGGATTTTTGAAATTGTTTTAAACTAAGAAAAACAGAATTTAAATAAAGAGATTAATCAAATATGTAAAAACTTCAGTTCTGTAGTTCAGTTTCACCAAGCACAGCAATCAATTAATCAAGTTATTATTCTTTACCATTCAATGAAACTATTAACCCTAAATAACAATAAGCTCTGCTATCCGAAATTCTCCTTAGATATTCACTGTATGAAACAAGCTCTTCACCAGATTCAACTAGCATATAACCTAGAACAAGCTCTCTAGATTTAATATGATAGAAGCATTAAGAAATAGAGAATTAGGCTAATCCAAGCAACAAACACATAAGCTCGATTTGTTTAACTTGTTTTCTGATAATCTTAGCAATACCCAAAAGCTTGTCCACAATTAGTATCACTAATTTACTACTTGTGATGAAGACAGATATCAATTACACGTAATACCAATCTTAATCTAGCATATGATAATGATTAAATTAACTCAATTGGCCATATCAACTTAATTAGATCAATTAGCATGCAATCAATGAAAACAGATTATCAGAAGAAATTTCATACAAGAAGGAATAAATAATAATACTCAATTAATTAATTACTTGTGACAAGGTTCCACCTCCCTTTAGAACTGAACAAAGAAACTAGCCTGACATGCTCCAAGTCTGCACTTCAATGAGGTATGATAGTTGGTAGAAGATTGAATGAATAAAACCTTGACTATCATCCTCTATTTATAGTGCTAGACAAGGACTTAAATCCTATAAGAACTAGGAATCCAAATCCTAAAAGGAATTGCAATTATGACTAGTTTCCATAAAGAAATAGAATCTAATAAGGAAATAAAATCTCAGTCCAAAGAAGTCCTAATTCTAATAGTAATATCAATCCAATTCCATGTAGGAATCTCCAAATATTGAGAAAGTCAACTGCTGGTCAAACTCCTCTTCAATTCAACTCCAAATCAACTTGTTTCCATCCTTTTAGCTTTAATTCACCTGAAAATAATAAACATCTCAATAAGTCCATATACACTATAAAATATATAGTAAACTAAATATAAATGAATTAAAATAAATGAATATTATGTACTTATCATCACACATAGTATTAATCTTACTTTGTGGTTAGGAGTTCAAATATATTCCAATCTCGTTCAAGTGCTAGGTGTTAATATAGGTTTAATCAAAATATGTCATTTTCTTCATCTCAAATACTAAAATACATTGTTATTTCCACACATATTATTATGTGGTTGAGGATTAAAATACTTCCAAACTTTGTCCAGCATTCATACTTATTAAAATAATGTAGTGGAGTTTTAATAAAGGTTTGAATTCAAATTTGTCCTATTCTTTGTCTCATTTAATAAAAAATTATATAAAGAGAACAATACATGAAATAGGATGAGAAGAAAAAATTTAGATTCGAGTAGGTAAATGAAGTGGGTTGTTGGTTAGAGTCTCTTAAATATACAAAACATTGTGCTCCATATATCTTTTTGTCATGCATTCACTACGGTACGTGCACAATATATATATATATATATATATATATATATATATATATATAATTGTTGTACATAGTATTATTCTTACTTTGTGGTTAGGAGTTCAAATCCGTTCCAATCTCGTTCAAGCGTTAGGTGTTAATATAGGTTGAATAAAAATATGTCCTATTCTTCTTCTCAAATACTAAAATACATTGTTATTTCCACATATATTTACTATGTGGTTAAGAGTTCAAATCCGTTCCAATCTCGTTCAAGCGTTAGGTGTTAATATAGGTTGAAAAAAAATATGTCCTATTCTTCTTCTTAAATACTAAACTACATTGTTATTTCCACATATATTTACTATGTGGTTGAGGATTAAAATACTTCCTAACTTTGTTTAGCCTAAATATTCATTAAAATACTGTAGTGGAGTATTAATAAAGGGTTGAATTCAAATTTGTCCTATTTAATAAAAAACAATATACAAAACAATACATGATATAAGATGAGAACAATAAATTTGGATTTGAGTAGATAAATGAAGTGGGTTGTTGGCTAGGGTCTCTTAAAAATACAAAATCGTGTGCTCCATGTATCTTTTTGTCACGCATTCACTAATTTCAACATGCCACTTTCACTAATTCACTAATTCAATTTGATCAATTCAATTTTTTTTTAAAAAACTAAAAAGTTTTAAAATTAATTATTATTTCTAATTCAATTTCACTAATTGTGCTTACAGTTTCATAAAATGAGTAAAGTTTCATAAAATATAGATTCAAAAAAATTAAATAAGAAAATAAAACTTTATTTTTATAAAAAGTTAATTCTTCTCATTTTTTATGTAAAATTTATTTTCAGAAAAAAAGTTTATGTCTTTACTATTATTATATGTATTTAGAAATTTTAAAAGCAAAAACTAGAAATAGAAATTAAAAAACAAAATATAGTAAAAGATAAATAAAAAAATTTGATTTAATTTTTTTAAAAAAGAAATTATCAAACTATAAAAACAATTTATTATTTTCAGGAAAAAATTTAAAAAAACATTTAAAATTTTTTTATTAAGGTTTTATAAAATGTAGATTAATTTTTTTTTTTCTGAAAAAAAAAGTTTTTAAAAGAATGTATAAATTTTCATAAAATATAGATTCAAAAAAATAAATAAATAAACTTTATTTTCATAAAACAAAATTACGAATTTTTATTTTTTAAAAGATGTGTAAATTTTCTTAAAAGTAATTAAAAATTAAAAAAAAATTAGTTTTAGTTTTTTTGAATCTATAGTTTATGAAACTTACACATATTAAAACAATAACTATTTTTTTTCCTAAAAATAATAATTATTTTTAAAACTTTTTAATTTCTTTTGAAAAAAAATGTAATTAGTTTTTTTATTTATCTTTTACTATTTTTTTATTTTAATTTCTAATTTGTTTTTGTTTTTAAAATATCTAATATTAGGAATATATATAATAATCGTAAAGACATATTTGCCCTTAATAAAATGGATTGTGTCAAAATGGGTCGGATTGAGTTAAAATTTGGGCGGGTAAAAGGAACGGAATCGATAAAAAATGAACTTTAGAGATGAATTTAAAAATAGGTGACAACATGGAGAGACTTAAGTGTCATTCAACCAAATAGAGAATATAGGAAGCGAAACCTACCATAGAATGCTTTTTATATTTTTTTTGATATCAATACATGAGTTCTACTATTAATACACAATATTTTTTTTATATAGTTTGTGTACGTAATATTATTCTTACTATAGGGTTAATAGTTCAACTCCTTCCAAATCTCGTTCAATTAATGTTAGGTGTTAATGTAGAATTTGAATCAAAATATGTCCTATTTTAATTTCTATCTCAAATAGTAAAATACATTGTTATTCTCACACATAATCACACATATTTACTATGTGGTTGACGATTCAAATCCTTTCAAACTTCATTCAGTGTTCATATTCATTAAAATAATGTAGTGGGGTATTAATAAGGGTTTGAATTTAAATTTGTCCTATTCTTTGTCTCATTTAATAAATAACAAAAAAAAAAGAATACATGATATAGGATGAGAACAGTAAATTTGGATTTGAGTGGGTGAAATGAAGTGGGTTGTTGGTTAGGCTCTCTTTAATATACAAAACCTTGTGTTTCATGTATTTTTTTGTCATGCATTCACTATAAATTAGTAGATTAGGGTCAGTTACATTGCATTGCATAAACACCATCACACATTCATATACCCATCTCACTCAATTCTCTCTCCAAAAATTTTCGATGGCCAAACACGACGCGGTTTGCTCTACATGGTTGATCACCATGGTAGTTTTAGGTCTAATACTTACAAATCCTCCGACTGCAAAAGCAGTACTTAATTGCAGAGATTGTGTTACGAAGATAATCCCATGCAAGGGATTTCTTACTGGTGAAGCTCCAATAATAAGTGTTGCATGTTGCAGTGGTGCACAAGAGCTAGACCGAATAGCAATTGGTGCAGAAGTTGATAAAAGAGCTATATGTGTGTGCTTGAAGGCGGCAGCGAAGTCTCTTCCTATCAAAATGGACAGGGAAAACTAAGTTTGAAGTCCGACCCGACATTGATTGCAACAAGTATATACATATCCTCATATATCAACCATTATATATAAAATCTCTTCTCTTTTAAAAAAAACAAAGTTCTTACTGGATTTAAATTGACGAAATTGTTATAATTTCTCTAAAACAAATTTATACTTTATAATAGTTTTTAGGTAATTCATAATATTAACTATTTTACTAATCAAAATCAAAAAAATTTATATTACTTTCAAATTTTATAATTTTGCAAATTGAATGAAAGAAACTTAAATGGGAATCTTTTTGGTAAAATGGAGGGAGTAACATATATATTATTAGTTTTTGTGTTATTTCTAATTTTAACTGTATTTGAAAATTTGTGTATCTGCAGGCTTTAAATTAATGATGAAGATGAAACATTTTGCCAGAGAAACAAAATAGTAGGCTTACAAAATTGAGGATTATTATGTGAACTACCTAGCTGGAGTTTGTTTTTGTTTTATTGACCGATCATCTATGTTGTACTATTAATGAAAATAATACTAGCTATTTGGTTCTAGTTGGTTATTCTTATTGGGTAATTTTATTTCATCAAAAAGATCAAAGGACCATGGCATACAAAGAAATAATTCCTCATGAATGATCTGTCTGAGAAATAGAATCCATAGAAAAAGCTTATGATGTAAAGGGGTCTTGATAATAGACAGAAAAAGATATATATTTTGCCCGATGTGCTTTTTTAAAACTCAGAATTTAAAAATTAATATAACGTGTGCAAAAAAAATATATCACCCGAATAACACAACATATTTTTATCATGTTTTAAGCAGTTTGTTTTAATGTTGTGTATTATCTTGATAATTTTAGCTAGTATTTAGTTATTGATGGTTAGGTCAGTCGAAAGTATTCAAATATTTCAAATTTTAACATTAGATTGTAATTTTAATTAATTTGGAATTTCTTTATTAATTAATTACAAGTTTTATTTGAAAATTTTAGTGCTTTGTACTATAAATTTTGGCTAAATACACTTTTTTTTTACACCAAGTTCTACCCTCCTCACAATTCGACCCCTAAAGTAATTGAATGGCTTACACATCCGTTATATCAACTACCTAATTTCACACAATGTCCCCCCTCCCCAAATTTAATTTTCGACTGAAATTGGCCGGGATACTTAAATTTCTGATAAATACAGTCCGTCCTTGATTTTAGGGATGAGCATGGTGCGGTTTGGTGCGGTTTAAAGTTCAAACAGCACACGAAACCGCTTAGGTGCGATTTAACAAATTCAAAACCGCACATGAAACCGTTTGTGATTGGTGCGATACGATTTTGAACCGTGCGGTTTGGTTTCATTTGATACGGTTTCAGTTTCAAAACCAATTGAAATAACAAAACCATAAAATAGTTAACAAAATCATTCACACAAACGTATTACGCAGTGAACACAATCATGAAGCTAATTTAGCAAAATAATTCCAGGCATCAACAATTATATGGTTGATTAATACTATATTATCACATTTGATTTAGGAAATACCAAGCCACTCTTAATTTGCAAACATAATTGATACTGTTGATTCTTCATTCAACCCTGCAATATCTGTCTTCTAAAATAAAATGAGGAGAATATATTATAGTAGAGAAATTATATATACTCGTAGTAAATTTGAGAAAACATGATAATTATTTGGTGCGGTTTCAGTTTTATGCGTGCGGTTTTGGCTAGTAATCAAACCGAAGCCGTAAATTTGATTTTTCAATCCACCTAAAACCGCCACATACGCCAGATCCGTAGGTGCGGTTTTAAATGGTGCGCTTTGTGCAGTTTTTGGTGCGGTTTCAGTTCCAATTTGATTACTTGCTCAGCCCTACCTGATTCTATATTTATTTTCTTAGTATTTGAATTTTTGAAATGTGGCCTTATCCAAACCTTATGAATTTGCCACATATATGTTTTGAATTTTAAGGATCTAAGGACACATCACACTTTAATATTGATATTTCTTGATTCACAAACAAATAACAAAAGTAAATAAAAGAAATAAACAAACATGTACGGTGGAAATTATTTCAAAATCGTCAAAAATTATTTCCTTTTTGCTATATATTATGTCGAAAATATATTTATGTCGCTTATTGAAACATTGCATCCCTCATTGTTATTTAATGAAGTATGATAAAATACTCATTTGCAAGAAGTGTCCGTCACAATAAGGAACAACGCAAATGTTGCCAGTAATCTAAAAGAATTATTTGTAGACTTTTTAATTATTTTCAACCTATTTACAAAATTATTAAAACCAAAGTATATTTATAGACATTCTAACATGGCTGAATGACATTTCTGTTCCTCCAAGTTGTCACCCACTTTTAAAGACGTCCTTAAAGTTCATTTTATATTTTAAAGACAGAAGTGTCATTCATCATATAATTGACATTTGTTAGATTATGTAAAGTAATCTTTGTGTATATATATCTTCCTGTATTGTAACCTAGAATATTTCCTAGAATATTGCCTAGATTATTGCCTAGAATCTTCCTGTATTATAGCCTAGAATATTGCCTAGAATATGACATATGCATTGTATATATCTTTGACCAATGCTAATGAGAAATGCACGGATTACATTCTCACATGGTATCAAGAGCTTAGGTTCTATCTTCTCTCTACCTCTTCTGTGTAACCGTCCACCTCCCTCCCTGCAGCCTCTCTCCTCTGCTCATCATGGCCGAGCAACCACCGCCATCCTCCACCATGTCCGAGCTAGCGAAGTTTCATCCGGCTTTAGCTGTCAACAACGTGAAGAACTTCATACCTATCACGTTAGACATGGAAAACTCTCAATACAATTCGTGGGTTGCCCTATTCAAAATCCATGCGCGTGCTTATCAAGTATTAGATCACATCCTCCCTCCTTCCACCACCAACACAGCCAAGCCATCTTCTTCTTCGATCAAGGAGCCCGATACCGATTTTTGGTCTCGGCTTGATGCTATTGTTTTGCAATGGATTTATGGGACAATTTCCAATGCTCTCCTCCATACTATTCTTGAACCTGATGACACGGCCATGGATGCTTGGAACCGTTTGGCGGATTTGTTCCATGACAACAAAAATTCGAGAGCCGTTCATCTCGAAAATCAATTCACTCATACTCACCTGGACGATTTTCCCAACGTGAGTACATATTGTCAAAGGCTGAAGATGCTTGCCGATCAACTCAAGAATGTCGGGGCGCCGGTCTCGAACCAAAGATTAGTTCTTCAGATGGTCGCTGGCCTGAACAATGCCTATGGTGGAGTCGCTACTTTGATTCAACAAAGTGATCCGCTTCCCCCTTTATCTAAGGCTCGTTCAATGCTCGTTTTAGAGGAAACAAGCATGGCGAAACGAGCAGCACGGGAGTCCAGCACTGCCCTATTTGCGGCTCCTTAACTAACGGCGGATGATACTACTCCAAGCCACGGATCCACTACTCCGCAAGGTAGTTTTTCGCACAGTCGACACAGCGACAACCGCGGTAAGAAGGGCAATAACCACAGTAGAAGCGGTAACAATCGTGGACGTGGAGGCCGCGATGGGGGGCGTGGCATCCCGCCACAGCAATCACAGCAGCAAAAGTGGTCTGCCCAGCAGTGGCAATACCCTCCTTGGGCCGCCTGGACGTCACAGTCGTGGGCAACACCGCCCTGCCCATATCCAACGTCACCATGGCAGCAGCGTCCACCAAGACAAGCAGGAGTGCTTGCACCGAGGCCACAACAAGCATATCAAATGTCAACCGCCCCTCCAAGTGTTGGCTATGCTCCCACCGACATCGACGCCGCAATGCACACACTCTCTCTATCTCAACCGGATGAACATTGGTACATGGACACCGGTGCTACCTCTCACATGACGGCAAATCAAGGTACTCTCACGTCGTATTTTAATTTGAGCAAAAATCATGGTATTATTGTTGGTAATGGTAACACTATTCCAATTTATGGTTATGGTAGTACCCCCCCTCAACCTTCCTAACCCCCCTTTAAACCTAAACAACGTACTCCATACTCCAAGCCTCATCAAAAATCTTATTTCTGTTCAAAAATTCACTACTGATAATATAGTTTCAGTTGAGTTTGATCCGTTTGGGTTTTCTGTAAAGGATTTACAGACGGGGAGGCGTCTAATGCGATGTGAGAGCTCGGGAGAACTCTATCCTATCACCACCAAAAATCGAGCCACACCACCCTCTGCTTTTGCTGTTGTTTCTCCTAGTTTATGGCATTCTCGCCTAGGTCATCCGGGAGATACTATTTTTCGCTCTCTTTGTAGTAGCAATTTCATTAAATGTAATAAGGCCCGTAACTCTTTTTGCCATTCTTGTCCCCTTGGGAAGCATAATAAGTTGCCATTTCGTGACTCTTTATCTTTTACTACTATGCCTTTTGATATTGTTCACAGTGATTTATGGACATCTCCCGTTTTAAGTTCATGTGGGCACCGTTATTATGTCTTCTTTCTTGACAATTACAGTAATTTTCTATGGACTTTTCCAATCTCTCACAAGTCACGGGTTTACTCCATCTTTCAATCCTTTAAGGCATTCATACAAACACAATTTGAAAGGGAAATAAAAAACTTTCAATGTGACAATGGGCGGGAGTTTGATAATGGTCCATTTAGAAAATTTTGTGAATCAAATGGCATGCAATTTCGGTTTTCTTGCCCTCATACTTCACCTCAAAATGGAAAAACGAAATGAAAAATAAAGTCCATTAATAATATCATTCGTACATTGCTTGCCCATTCTTCCATGCCTCCATCTTTTTGGCATCATGCCTTACAAATGGCAACTTGCCTCCTCAACATTCTTCCAACTAAGGTATTAGGGTACAAATCTCCCACTCAAATTCTATATCAGAAAAATCCATCTTACTCTCACCTTCGGGTATTTGGGTGTCTATGTTACCCTCTCTTTCCTTCCACTACCATTAACAAAATGCAAGCTCGCTCTACACCTTGTGTTTTTTTGGGCTATCCTCCTAATCATCGGGGCTATAAATGCTATAACTTTTCGAGCAGAAAAATAATCATTTCGAGGCATGTAATTTTCGATGAGACTCAATTCCCATTCTCCAAATTACATACTCCCTCAACCACCTCGTATGATTTTTTAGATTCCAGAATTTCACCACTCCTACTACACTACATGCAGAATCAGCTTCCTCCGCATATGCCTCAAGCCCCACAACCAATTCTCTCACCAGCCCAATCTCCTCAACCGACCAAGTCATCACACAACGACCAACTTCCACCGAGCCCACTTCCACCGAGCCCAGCCACACAAGCAAGACCACAGCCCCAACCGAATCCACCATCCCAACGTATGGCCACTCGTAGCCAACATGGGATCTTTAAGCCTAAACGCCAATTCAACTTGAGTGCTACCACTACCACATCTATTTCACCTTTACCACGGAACCCAGTGAGTGCTCTCAATGACTCGAATTGGAAATCGACCATGTTGGATGAATATCATACTCTAATTAAAAATAAGACGTAGGAGTTAGTACCCCGTCCACCTGATGTGAATATAATTCGTTTATGTGGATTTTTCGGCATAAAATGAAATCTGATGGTTCTTTTGAGCGGCACAAAGCCCGTCTTGTTGGTGATGGCAGGTCTCAGCAGATTGGAGTTGATTATGAGGAGACTTTTAGCCCGGTGGTCAAACCGGCTACCATTCGAACTGTATTGAGCATTTCTTTGTCTAAATCTTGGCCTATTCATCAACTGGATGTCAAGAATGCTTTCTTACATGGCCATCTCAATGAAATAGTATATATGCATCAACCTATGGGATTCAAAGATCATACTCATCCAGATTATGTCTGTTTGCTAAAGAAGTCTCTTTACGGCCTCAAGTAAGTACCCCGTGCTTGGTACCAGCGGTTTACAGATTATGTTGCCACTATTGGTTTTTATCACAGCAAATGTGATCATTCTATCTTCATTTATCATCATGGCAACGACATTGCATATATTCTACTCTATGTTGATGACATTATACTTACCGCCTCTTCAGATTCTCTTCGAAAGTCTATTATGTCTCTCTTTGCCTCTGAGTTTGCTATGAAGGACTTAGGTTCTCTGAGCTATTTTTTGGGACTTGCAGTCACTCGTCATGCAGATTGTCTTTTCCTTTCTCAAAGAAAGTATGCAGGGGAGATTATTGATCGAGCTGGTATGTCTTCATGCAAGCCCTATCCCGCACCAGTGGACACTAAGCAAAAGTTAGGGGCAATTGCGGGTCCTTCCTATGAGGATCCCTCTCATTATCGGAGTCTAGCTGGTGCACTTCAATATCTCACATTCACCAGACCTGACATTTCCTACGCCGTGCAATAGGTTTGCCTGCATATGCATGACCCGAAGGAGGAGCACATGAATGCTCTTAAGCGCATTGTACGCTACATACAAGGTACCCGTGACTTTGGCTTGCATTTCTATAAATCTCCTGTCACCACACTTGTCTCATACACAGATGCAGATTGGGGTGGATGCCCAGACACAAGACGTTCCACCTCCGGCTACTGTATGTTTATCGGCGACAACCTAATTTCCTGGTCCTCTAAGAGACAACCCACTTTGTCTCGATCTAGTGCTGAAGCAAAATACAGGGGAGTTGCTAATCTTGTCTCCGAGTCTTGTTGGATCCGAAATCTTTTATTGGAGCTTCATTGTTCGGTCAACAAGGCCACATTGGTCTATTGTGATAATGTTAGTGCGATATATCTCTCAGGTAATCCTGTTCAACATCAGCGCACTAAACATATTGAAATGGACATTCACTTTGTTAGTGAGAAAGTTTCTCGTGGAGAAGTTCCTGTCCTCCATGTTCCGTCCCGTTATCAGATTGCAGACATCTTCACTAAAGGGCTTCCGCAAGTACTTTTTGATGATTTTCGAGACAGTCTAAGCGTCCGTCAACCCCCCGCTTCGACTGCGGGGGTGTGTTAGATTATGTAAAGTAATCTTTGTGTATATATATCTTCATGTATTGTAGCCTAGAATATTTCCTAGAATATTGCCTAGATTATTGCCTAGAATCTTCCTGTATTATAGCCTAGAATATTGCCTAGAATATGGCATATGCATTGTATATATCTTTGATCAATGCTAATGAGAAAGGCACGGATTACATTCTCACAACATCATATTGGTAAAAGACATAATTGCCCTTCAAAAATGGGATGACTTTAAAAATGGGTGACACTTTGGAGGGTCGAAATTGTCATTCAGCCTATAATTGACATCATATTGGTAAAAGACATCATATTAAAATATAAAGCTAAACATAAAATTAAAATAAAATCAAACAAACAAACAAACAAGAAAAATAAAAAAAACTACTCCCTCCGTCCCAAAATAACTGTTCAGTATTGACTTTTTTTAGTCAAATTGATTATTTTTAAAATTAATAATTAAGCATGTATAAATATATTTTTAATATTATAAAAATTAGTATTAGTAGTAAATTGTATATACTTTTTTTTGTTATAACCTCTGCACCTATATTCTGGCAAAAATGGTACAAAAAATAGTTTTAAAAAATAGTCAATTTGACTTTAAAAATTAAAACTAAGCAGTTATTTTGGGACGGAGGAAGTATTTCAAATTTCAAAATATTTGGGAAAGATGACTCCTCTGCTCTCTCTTTATCTTATCTTTTCTCAATTGAACTCAAAAACTCTGCGTAGTCCGTACGCATCCATGGGGCCAATTCGCCGTTGAGATCCTCATTCCTGAGGGTGAAGACTGAATTCAGAAGGCCCATATTTTCCATAAAATTATTATCGTTTTTGCCTTGGATCTTTCTTTGTGCTCTTCAAATAATTTGTTTTCAGAGTTTTTGAGGGACTACTTTAAAAGTGGGTGACAATTTGGAGGGACGGAGGAGACATTTAGCCTATAATTGACATCATATTGGTAAAAGACATAATTGCCTTTCAAAAAATGGGCTGGGTCAATTTTTTTGAGGATTTAAGTGAAATCGGGTAAAAGAAATGAAATTGACAAAAAAAATGTCACTTTAACAACCTAATTGTCGAAAAATGAACTTTAGAAACGAATTTAAAAGTAGTTGGCAAACCACTCCTTCCATCCCGTATTAATTATAATACTTAATCATCTGATTAGCAGTCCAATATTGCCATTGCCTCTAGAGAAATTACATTAATCCAATTTGAATTCTTTTCTTCCTATGGTCACGGCAAATGGGCTACGACATTGACTCTTTGATTCTCCAATGCTACGACAACCAGTGATTCGGCTCTGGCTTTCGTCCACGCGCACGTGCACGTGCCTGCGCTTGCCTATCGATGCCTGTTGAACCTCGCGCCCTCATGCGCCCAACTGTTAATGCCCGCGCGCTTTGCTGACAATGCTTGTGCCAACGCGCTGCACATCGCGCCAACGTGTTGCGACCAGCCACACACGCTGAGCCAACTTTGTTGCACGTCGATGCACTGACTGCCACTGTTTAGCTTCATTTTGACTAAGATTCAACTAATTCACGTCCATTTTCAGATCTCTATTCTCTTTTTCCTTTTCCTACATAAAAACAAATAAAACGACAAAAAAAATATTCAACAACTCACAATTTTATCAAATCAAAAATACTCAATTCATAGGTATAAAACTCACTCATCATACATTTATCTATATTGCAAGTGACCACCAAACTTTTAGATGACATGTAACAAACTCCTTCTTAGAGTCTTTTAAGATGAACAAGTTTTTCTTAAGAGATACTGCTGGTGGGAAATCATTTTCTACATCATATTTAATGTTTTGTGCAATAATTTCTGTTTAAGTTACTAGTCCTTGAGTTGTTCTTGACAAGTTTTTCAGGTTTTATTTTGGTTTTATTCTTTGACTGCATATTTCCGATAGAGTTGGATGAGGAATATTTTAGGAAGTAACAACTTTAGTGGAGTGACTTATGCCTCTATCGTAGATTTGTAGCAGTTGTAATGAGATAAGAGGAACCGAGGGAGGTTTAGTGGTGCATTTTTTTTATTATATTTTTATTTTTATTTTTATTTTTATTCTTTATTTTTATTTTTTTTATTTCTTTTTGGGTGTTTTTTTTTTGTGTTATTGGGTTTGAGTTAAATTCTAATTTAGTACATTTTGTGGTTCCAATTGTGGCCTTTTTTCAAATCTTTGGGAATAACCACTTTTGTAATGCTTTGGGTTTTAATAAAATTTATTTTCGCCAATCAAAAAAAAATTAATTTATGATGGCAACCAAGGTGCGTTGACAAACAAAATGAGAATCAATAATTAGTGTCCTCTTGGACAAGAACAACTGAAACTAAAACAAGAACAAGTGCAAATTTGAAGCCAAGATGATAGAAACAATTAAATCAAGGCTTTTTGTAGGCAAACTTATTTCCCTGTAGGTGTACTTGCTTCATTATTTATCTTTGAGAATATGAATGATCCAAGGCCTAAGACTATCACTCGTTCTTCTTCATAAGTATGATGCTTGAGCTATCTTCTGAAATTACTTCTGCCTTTTTCATGCTCCAAGCACTCAACCTTGAGATTTCTACAGTCATAGTTCCATTGTTAAATGCATAGAGATGGGCGTCTTCCCCAATTGCTACCTTTGGATAAACTCTGGAGGTAATGCAAGTTCTCCCGGCTCCTCCAAAACTCTCGACGATAGAGTGGTCAATCTGAAAAACTTAATATAAGTTGCACTATAACATGAAATTACATAAACCAATACGGATTACTGATCAACGTACCAAGATTCTTAATGAAACCTTTTCTCGTTGAGGATCTATGTCGACGAAAGCTCCATATGTTGTTTTGTCAATCCCGCTTCTAAGAGAAGACCTATTAAGAATTGAAATGTGGATCATAATTTATGAAAAATATGAAACCTATAAATTGGCAACTGTTGAGTTCGACGAATGGTCACTACCACAGGGTAGTCCGGGGTATCGCTCTCTGGTGAGCGAGCGGCTGCCCAGCTCGCTAGTGAGCTGGCGGGGTTGCAAGGAGGCAACGCTCCTGAAAGCCAAACACAAAGTGTAATTGGGCTTGGTGATTTATTAGTAATTCGGTCTTGAATTTTATTAATATATTGGACCTCTTTACTAATGAGCCCATATTATAGAAGTTAGGATTTTCTAGTTACTATAAAAATAATTTTTGTTTGGTGTGTGAATCATTGTAGAGTGTGTGAGACATCTAATGAATACATCAGACAAGCATGACTAGTCAAATTTGTGGTATATCGCGTGCTCTTACTTTTTCGTCTTCCATATAATATATGTGTGATTGCAATATTATTCTTTCTTAAATTCTTAATAGCTGTAAAATCAAATAAGACTAGAAATCAACCTGCTTTGATCACTACACATTAGGACAATAAATCTGTTCTTGCCTCTGAATATTCGGAAGAAAACAGCTGTTTGTTCCGTCAAGTCTTTCGATGCCAGAGCTAACAATCCAAATGGTCCAAATTTTCCACTGGCCAATGAATTTTTATTTGAACATAATATTTGGGGATCAACCCAGCTAGGATCTACAAACTCAGCCTCATCAAGTTTTGACAGTTCAAAAGAAACTTCGACATCCACCTTGTAAGATCAAAGGAAGTTGTTAACTCAGTGCATCAAATACCTTGCTGCTATATTTATACACACACACACGTTTATTCTTGATGATTGCTATGTATATATACTTATCACTAGACTCGCTACAACTTGAGCGAACTTCCAGGGCTCTCGTGTTATATATATAGTACTTCTTACATTTATAAAACGACGACTTTTAAGGATAATCGAATGTTCTCAAATATAACTTTAGTATTAGCTAGGAATTCAGCTATGTTGATTTGATATTGAAATATGTCTAATTTTGTAACGGAGTAAAAAGAAAATTTTGTCTCTAATTTTGAAACCGAGAGAGTAAATTACATAAAAAGAAAATAAGTACTCAAAAAATAGGAACATGAATATATTACTAGGATCCAAATACTCACTTGTGAAGCTGTGATACCTGAAACTTCAAAAACTGACCCACTTTCAAGTTTCTTATCATGAACGCTAATTTGGTTTTCATGTAGCGTTTCTATTTCTTCAATTGGCCACTACACTAATTGATTTCTGGTTGAATCCAGCCAAATATTCCTGGGAAATGACTGCAAAGCAAGATAGACAACATGAAAATTTACATCTTCAATAAAAAGTCATGCAGATGCTAATATAAGTTGAGCTAATGCTCTTATTTAATGATTCATATTGTCATTTAAACCGTTCCTGGCCCAGCGGTAACTCCGCTTGGCTTATGGTTTTATGAGATCAATGGTTCAATTCTTGGGTGTGTGAGTGTGGTGTGTGTGTGGAAATTAACAACAACAAAAAAACCTGAGAAGTTTTTACTCCAGTAATTTCAGAAATCCAAAATATTCAAGATTCTAATAAGTTACCTGTAGTCCGGACCATCCTTTCTGTATGCTATCTTCTTCACTATCAGACTCATTCACCCAAGCCCACAATATCCTTCTGTTCTTGACACTATCGAAGAACGTCTTTGAAGCATAAAATTTTCCATAATCATACCTCATGTCCACACTAGTACCCAGAAAGTCGCTCTCGGGGATGAATTTTTCGGTCTCACAAACATATGTCCCAAGAATGTAGCAGTCCTGATGATTGTCAAAGTAGCTCACTTTCAAAATATGCTTAGTACTTAAATCTATGACGGAAGTGTCAACTCCATTTGTGCTATTAAGAGATACAGGGAAGAAATCTGGACACTCCCATATCCCAGTTCCTTCTTATGAATATAGAGGGTGCTCGTACTTGGTCCAGTTAATAAAATCATCACTCCGGTAGAGAATTGCCATTCCACGTTTATTGCGTTGGCTTCCAATAATAACCCTCCATATTCCATCCGGACCCTGCCAAGCAGTTGTCGGATCTCTAAAATCGTCGAACTTGATTCCATCTAGAGTATTGATCACAGGATTTTGCAAAATTTTAACCCATTCTCTAAGAAATGGGTCGGATAAATTCTTTGGCATGGCTAGATTCTGAACCTGATAATTGTTAGCATCAATACCGGGGTAAAAAATGACAGGTTTGTTTCCTGGAAGGATTGTGACAGAACCTGACCAGCAGCTGTTTATGTCAAAAGACTCATTTGGTTCAATAGAAGGATTGAGATGGATCCAGTTTATGAGATCATATGATACAGAATGTGCCCAAACCATAGCACTACCAAACTCTGCACCATAGGGATTGTATTGATAGAACAAATGGTATACTCCCATGTAGTACATTGGTCCTGCAACATACAAGTTTTATAGCACTCATTAGACAGTTTTTCCATAATCAACTATTGAAATATTAAAACTATATATTAGGGATTAAGATTCCCTCCATTACACCTATCTTTCAATTTCTCTCGATCATATTTAACGACATAAATATTACATTTAATGACAAAATAAAATTCATCCCAAACAATTAGCGACATAATAAAATTCGTTGCAACGAATTGTGTTGCTGAAAGTGTCGCTAAGATCAAATTTTCTGTTGCTAAATGTATATTGAGAGAAATTAGATGAGATGTAATGGAGGGGATCATAATCCATAAATTGGCCATCATGTTTTCACAAGTTCACAACAAACAAAATCATTAAAGTTCTTCCATAAAAACACTTCATGTAAAGTTTCTCAAAAGTTAGATGAGCTGCACTGAAAAAATTGGGATTTGACTCCCCTCTATTATATTTTCCCTCAAATTCCATCTAATACACCACTTTTATCATCTCAACATTTTTGTTACTAATGATACAACTATGCTAATAGGTATTTAATGATGATGACATCAATACTACAAAAAATTAGAATCATTGAATCATCAAATATTAAAGATAGGGATCTCACTTGCCCAACTCAAAAGCTCAGTTGGAGGGAATGGTTGAAACAACCTTTCCATTCAAGAATTTAGTTCCAGACTTGAGGAAATCAGAATCTGATCATTTGGATGGTAGAGCTGATGGTCTTGGGTTTAGGTCCATTCATAAATCAATTCCCCAAATCTCACTTCCTGAGCCTGCAATATTGTTTTCGCGAGCTTAATGCTATAACAGGACAGTTTCTTTTTTATTTCATAGAGTTTTTGGATTTTAATGTCATTTACTTTTCATTGCAGGTGGGAAAGGGCTTTACAACATTGGCTTGAAGCTGCAAGTCCTTTTCTTTCAATTGCGCGCCATTTATAGACCTATAAGCATAATTTTATAGTTGTTTATCAGAAGGAGCCAATTTATGAAGTAAATGCGCAGCATGTCTATTACTACCTCCATTCTATAATAATTGACTTTTTAAAAGAAAAAATTTGTTCCAATTTATTTGTCATTTACAACTTCTTAGGAGAATAAATTATTTATTTTTTTATATCATCTCTAACTTCTCTCATTATCCCAATAAATTTTCTCCATTATATTAGTAATGATTAAATTTCATACAAATTTTAACTATTAAATGATAGTATTAAATGACTTTCCTAATTTATGTGCATAAACTAAAACGACTGTTATTATAGAATGAAAGTAGTAATATATTGAATCCTCTTCTATATAGTAGCAAGTCCAATTTCCCTACATGAGAGCCGATAATCATAATTGTCCACTAATAATCCTTTCTTTATCTTTTTACAGATAGATCCACGCCATCCGTATGGACACAATTTACACGGAACTGACGGAAGTGGTTAGCATGAAGTTTATTTTAGGGTAAGTTGGTCAATTAGCCAATAGAATACTGACACGCAGGCGAGACTGTATATGTGTCAGCATTCTATAGGCCAATTGATCAACTTATCAAAAAAATAACTCCATGCTAACCGGATCCAATTTACACATGTATTATGATAGACCTACTACCGCTACTACCTCAATTGCATTTAGGTACCTAACAAAAAACCTTCAGCACAAGCAATATCTTGTCTTTTCATTATTGGAGACAAATTGAAGACTCCGGTACCATGAAGTTAATTTCATGATAAGTTGGTCAATTGACAAATACAGTACTGACACGCGTGTTAGAATTAGAGAGATCTTCCTTCGCCTGCGTGTTAACATTGTATTGATCAATTGACTAAAGTTAACTTATGTTAACCACTCCCCAAATTGAAACATCAAAAAACCAAGTAAAAATGAGAGAACAAAGGGCAAAATATAAATTTTATAAAATCTCCAAATAAACTTACCGTTAGGATCTGAGTATTGAAGACACCCATGATGATATTTCGCAACAAGAATCGAACATGTTATGCAACACAAAAAAGGCATGATTAACGTTTAACAGATATAATCAAACAGAAACAACTGGGTTCAATTCGAAATTTTAAGATTCGGCAGAAAAGACTAAAGCAACAGTAACATACCATTCATCCAGTTTTGTGAAGGTTGGAAGTGATAAGCTGTTCTGTAAGGATTATCTGAAGAAACAAGTGTACAACTTTCAGAAGATTGATAGTTTCTGCGAATAGGATTAGCAGCACTAAGTGAAATACAAATAAGCAAGACCAGAAATATCTCCATCTTCATATTGACTAGCAAGAATTAGGAAAGAAAGCTCTGAGAAATAGTTATCACCCTTTTAAAGGGAATCATGTCAGTTCTGTCCGATAGGACTTGCAAACTTTTGGATGAACCAGATTAATTTATGAAGAAAGGTTTAATTAAGGAGATTAATTATACATAATATATCATCGTTTCACGTCAACGACAAATCAGAAAGGGGTTCATAGTCTTTCTTTAATAGAATCGCGTGTACCTGCCCCCGGTATGCATCTTATACTATCCAGTTCTTCTACACTAATCCGAAATTTCGATTTTTTTTTTATTTTTTGTGCTTTGCTCCCAAAAAATATATAATATTTTTTTAATCGAAATTTTTACAGAATCTAGTGATTTTTATATAATTTAAATACATATAAAAAATTGTATTGCACATTCCAAAATTATTAGAAAAATTTCAGTTGAAAAAAATACTATATATTTTTTGGGGGTGAAAGCAAAAAAAAAAATTTAGACCTGTCACTAGACCTGTCGGAATTTCCGGTCCACCTAGACTTATTGTATACTACCTTCATTCCATAATAATTAACTTTTTAGAGGAAAAAATTTATTCCAATTTATTTATCGTTTATAACTTTTTAGGAGAATAAAATATTTATTTTTTTATATCACCATTAATTTCTCTAATTGTCCCAAAAATAATTCTCTCTTGTATGAATAGTTTTCAACTTCCCCTTAAGGGCCAATGATGGAATTTCATATAAATTTTAATTCTTAAATGATAGTATTAAATGACTTTCTTAATTTATGTGCATGAAGTTAAAACGACTATTATTATGAAATAGATGTAGTAATTTGGAGTAATATTTTTTAAAATAAGTTATGATTTTCATAATTAAATTCATGTGATTGGTTTACTTTGGAACGAAGCGAGTATATTTATATTTTTTTAGTTGCAACTAGTCCATCTAATCAGGTGATTACTTTATGAAGAAAGGTTTAATTAAGAAGATTAATTATACATAATATATCATCGTTTCACGTCAAGGACAGATCAGAAACGGATTCATAGTCTTTCTTTAATAGAATCACGTGTACCTGCCCCAGTATGCATCTTTTTGTTAATAAATTAAAGTCTTTCTTTTTGTTAATCTTTCTTCTTTCGTACTAATTTATTATTTATTTTTAATTTTTTTTTACAGTCTCAGGGTACAAGAGATTTTATTGAGTAGAAACATTAGAAGCAAAAAGATGGTTAAGAGTCGAAACATTAGAAGCAATAAGTTGGTTAATACTCCCTCCAAATTAAATTATCTGATGTTTTAAAGATTTTTTTGTTATACCAAAATAACTGCACTTTGCTCTTTTCTAGACAATTAAAGTTGTTATATTACAAGTTTACTTTATTTATTTGAAAAACTCTCTGTGGACATGAAAATTAGACGCGAGTGTATTTAAATTTTACTTATTTGTATTTTGACCCCCAATGGTGGGTAAAAATATAAATAAGTGAAGCTTAAATACATTCATATTCAATTTTCATTTCCACCTGGAAGAGCTCTATTTATTTACTTTCCAAAGAAGATAGCTGGAGTATTACTCTGGAATACCAAAAAAAAAACATTTGTTATTTTAAACTAACTTAAAATCTAGAAGAATTCTTTTGTATCTATAAACAAGGGCGGATCGTGGAGTAGACTTTTGGGGCTATAGTCCGGCCCAAATTTTTTTTTTTACTAGATATGCTATATAAATATGTAACCCAAAGCAAATAAGTATCGTATAATATTATTGGTCTGCCCAACCCAAATGTATAATTTTGGTATTATAATAGGGTACTTTACAATAATATACAACATTTAAAAATTAATTACAACAATAGTGCACTCATAAAATATTTACACAATTAATACACTTTCCATATTTATTTACAATATTAGTGCAATTAGGATTCTTTAATTTAGGAAATTAGTATAGGATTCAATTCATAATAATAAGAAAACCTAAAATCAAGGAGAAATAACTGCCATAATTAATAATTCAAATTTAAATATCTTGGATCTAACAACCAAAATAAATTCAAATTCAAAAATAAATTCAAATTCAAATATTCAAAATTTGGCAACGTCATCTTCCTCCTCCCCTTCGCCGGTCATCTTCCTCCTCCCCTTCGCTGGTGAGACCCAATTTCATGTCCAAAAAAATAAATAAGAACACTGCATAGGAAAGATAGAGATAAGAGAGTGATATGTAATGTAATGTTGATAACCAAACTTTCGTACCAAGGTAACCAAACGTTTATACCAAGGTAACCAAACTTTTATATCAAGGTAACCAATCTACCTTCACACCTGCAATATGAATTGGTTACCTTGGTATGAAAGTTTGGCAACCAACTGCATGAAGGTTTGGCTACCAACTGCATTACATTCAAAATTAAGATTCGGTTACCTTGAAATGAAGAGGTTGGTTACCTTGGTATGAATAATTGGTAACCAACTGCATGAAGTTTGGTTACCAACTGCATCACATTCAAATAAAATTGGTAACCTAATAAAACTGAATTGGTTACCTTCATACCAAGGTAACCAACACAGTCATACCAGTATGACTGTTTGGTTACCAATGTACGAGGTTTGGTTACCGGTGGAGTTGGAGAATGGACCGGTGGTGGAGGGGAAGCAACGGGTGGTGGAGGGGCCTCCATCGCGGCCAGTGGCGGGGCCTCCACCGACGGCCACCTTGGATCGATTTGGGGGAGGAGGAGAAAGGGGGAGGGAGGAGGAGGAGGCGGAGGCGGAGGAGGAGGAGGAGGAGGGGGAGGGGGAGGGGGTGGGGTGGGGTGGGGTGGGGCGGGGGCGGGAGGAGGAGAAAGGGGGGGGAGGAGGGGATGGCGGTGGTAGGCGGAGGGAGGGGGTGGGGCGTGGGCGGGGGGAGGAGAAGGGAGGCGGAGGAAGGGGAAGGGGAAGGAGAGGGTGTGGGGCTGGGGCTGGGGCTGGAGCGGGGGCGGGGGCGGGGGCGGGGGCGGGAGGAGTAGTGGCGGTGGCTGGGGTGGGGCGGCTGCCGGTGGAGCAGTGGCGGGGGGCGAAGGTGATGAAGAAGGTTGCGACCGAGGCGGAAGAAGAAGGCGGATGGAGGTTGATAAGAGAGAGAGAAGATTTAAATCCCTACAATCATGGGTCATTATCAATAACTCATTAAATCAGTCAACTAAATAAAAGGGATAAGATTGCACTCTTTTTGTAATTAAATATTGCATATGCACTCTTTTTGTAATCATTTTGTTTGTGCATTTTTTTAATAATATTTTAGTAAAATGTACTATTATATGTAATTGTCCCATTATAATATCATTGGTCCGCCTAAACCAAATGTACAATTTTGGCATTATAATATTTTTAGTCCGTCCCAATTTTTATTCCTGGCTCCGCCCCTGTCTATAGAAGGGAATGATGTTGGTGATATTGAAAAAGTCAGCAGATTGTGTGGAGATAAGTAGAATATAGAGAGCCTCACAAAAGAGAGTAAGAAGTAAGAGAGATCCACACTTCAGAGTATGAAGAAATTGTGTTGTAATCCTCTAGAAGTGCCCAGAGAAGAAATCTTTATAATCTCATTATTTCATATAATGGAAGAATTTGCTCGGAAGTTGGCCAGTAGTTTTTCTCTCTACTTTGAGGGATTTTTCACATTAAATCTAGTGTTCTTCTTGAGTTCTTTATTTTTCTTATTATCTGATCTGGTTCCAATTTCCTTCGGTATATTGTCATCCCTCTAAATCTGTGTACTAATTACAGCAGACATGGTGCATCACTATTCATTCACATACTTGCTAACTAGCTATTATTATAAGCTTGGCTACATGATACATTAATTATCTATATTATTTACACATACATGCTCAGATCTTACTTCACAATATGAACTAATACATTAGTTCTAAATATTACATCATTAATTATTTATTTAACTAATACAATATTATTTATGTTTTTCCCCGTGAGCCTTGCCCTTTCATTTATCTCTTATACCAGACTTTTCGGGTTCCTCGATCTTAGTTGTAAACATAAAATTTTTATACAATATTAAGCAACTATTTTGCTTAGCAAGTGTAGCACTTTAATATAAAAATAACTGGAAGCGAATTATTATTCAAGAATTCAAAATGTAACACCCCCATTCTGAAATAGAAAGGGAGGTTACTCAAAACACAACATAACTGAACGAAAGCTCTATGCCACGAAAGAATAGTATTTAAAACTAATAAATATCAACAAGGTCAAAGCAGAATAAATTCCAAACTGGCCCAAACCATAATCTGAAATAATTATTACAACTCCAAAGAAATTAATATGTCCAGCCTAAACAGAATATTCCTAGACCATTGGATTGAAAGGAGCTCTCATCACACTTGCCCTTGATTCCCCTGAATACCTGCCGGAGGAAAAACACAGCATGAGCCAAACGCCCAGTACGGATATAGAATACAAGAATAATGAAACGAAATAACTAACTCAATAAATGAACTGAACTAAACTGAAACGAACAAAACTAACACAATGAAATAATAGGCTGAATCAAATGGCTGGGTGTTATTTCATACCGAGCTCAAAACAAAACAGAAATATACCTTGCCACATAGGCAAGTCAAATAATGCCACACAAGCAAGTCACACATATTAGATCGCGAATCCAATGCATGTAAAATCGGAAGGCGTGTTTAGCACAAACATCACCACTCAGCAGAACAGAACAGAAAACTAGGGTCGACCCATACGCCTCCCATAACAAAACACCAAATGGCCAACTCCCACCTGAGCACAAAACAGAGATGCCGTGGACTGATCACACCGCCACGGAAGGTGTCATGCCTCTCGTGCCAAGAGGACATGCCTGTGGTACCCCCACAGGTGGTTATAGCTCAGGTATACCCTATGGTATATTCTAATAAAATATCTTGTCACAACACATGCGACATAATATCAACACAAGGGGTTCTAATACATACTTGTTAAACTGAAACGAATCATCAACAAAAGTCTCCAAAAATATTATCATGTACTTTCTACAAATATCGAAATAAATACTAAACATGATACAAAATCAAGAGTACAACACACGAGTTCTAAGTATCAATGTCAAGACGAAACTATCACAAGAATTTGAGAATAAACAATTAAGAGAAACAATAACCAATTTCGAGACGAGAAACAAAACGAACAAATTCAATTTAATAAGAGAATCGCTGAAGTAGTACGAAATCCGTACCTGAATTAAGCAATGCAATACCCAAATTATATTCCAAAATCTATTCGTTAAACTCCTTCCGTCCAATCTAAACATAAAAATAATATATATTACTTAAGTAAAATCGTACATACTATTATATAACTTTTCTTTACCAAATCAAATTATCATGTTATTATTATTATTATTATTATTATTATTATTATTATTATTACCAAATAATACGTAATTTGATGTCCTTATACACAAATTAGGCCAAATTTACCTGCTGACATTATACATATGATTCCTTCCAAAACTAAATTCATGTTTGCATTCATGAATCCAAATAGCTACACATACTGACTTTCATTCCATAACATTTTATATATATATATATATATATATATATATATATAATATACAATATAGCATACCAGATTACATGAAACTTATTCATCCTAACTATATATATATATTATATATATATATATGATATATATACAACCCACTTTATGTTTATAGCACCAAATCAATTTCACGTGCACATGCAATATACGTGGATTCCATGTATGTGAATTCTAAAATCAACAGAATATGCGGTTGCTGTTGCAATTAATTGATTCTAATTTTCAACTATTGAATACATACTCGTGATATTTATAAACAGAATAAGATTTTACCTTGATTAAATTCTCCACTCTCTTTTTTTCTCTTTCTCGCCTCTTGCCGTCTCACGCCAATTTTTTTCTTTCTTCCTCTCGGTTGGTATGAGATGCAGTGTAAGTAGTTAGGTTTTATTTATTTATTAATTAGTATATTTTATTAATTTTCCAAATTTTAATAGGATTTAAAATTATCCAAATACAAATTAGGCCCAATTAGTGTAGTCCACATATTTAAATACAATTTGACCCAAACACAATAAGAGTCTAATTAAAATATTTAAAATAAAGTTTTAAAAAGTCATTTATTTATTTATTTTTGGGTATTACACAAAAAGAATTAATATTATCAACAATTTAAGGAAGTCAATAAAAATCTCTTTACAAAATAACGAACATCGAATTTTCGAATAGGATTTAATTTTGGAATCTCAAATTTAATTAAACATTCATAAGGAAAAATTTTGAGGAGGGTCACTGATTGTGGTCGTAAGGATCATGAACTTTTTACACAAATGTTCAACAGTCACAAAAACTGTGAACCTTTATATGGCGTTCAACAGTCACAAAGACTGTGAACTCTTATCCACGTAGTATCATTAGGTGGTCAGCCTAATAATACCACCATGTTACGCGTAACATTTAATCACGTTGTATTTACACAATGTGGTAATGTCAGATTACCCGACTATAACACAATATATACCCCCATTTCTAGAGTTGTTCATACTCAATCATATCCTCAGGATTTGCACCAAAGCAATTCGGATTGGATTAACATATCACCAAAGAATCATAAACAGTTCAATAAATTGATAGAAACATAACAACTGAGTTTAGCCGAACAAATGGCATAAACTCCATAACTCCATTTATAGACAGTCCAAGAAGATTTTTAGAAAAATTTACAGTTTAATCCTGAGTGAAGTTCAATTGCACAAGAATGCGGGAACTTGTCTGTTGTGGACGTACTTTCCTCAAGTAAGGTATTTCCCGTCTCAGAATAGTAACCTACACCACTCATAAGGATCTATTTAATTATTAGTTATCGTTGCTAACTATTTAAAATTTTGTTGCAGTATTTTTAGGTACCGTAATCTATCGTCGGATATATTTTTACATCATTAAAATCTTATTACAGTATTCATTTATTACTCACGTAGCCTCATACGTCCCTTTTTGACGGATTTTAGCCGATAAAATATATTACTTATTTCTCAGCTTCATTTTAATTAATTTTTCATAAATTTTTATACTTTTCTTATTCTATTAAATCACCTTAACTACTGTGACGCCCCCAAATTCGGGTCCCCAGAACCTCGGACCTGGTACGTTACGATACATCATTTTTATAACTATTACGGAAGATATAAACATAAATTGTTTATACAATAACCTTTACACCTAATTTCCAAGGTTTGAAACCTTAACTTAATACCTAAATTCATTATCTTATCCGACATACAATATCATTTGCATATAATACTATTACAAGTTTTATCTGTACGATAAACCAATGCTGGAACTGTCTTTGACTTTTCTTGTATCCGACATATTCATCCTAATCTGCAATGTTTATCATGATATAGCAAGGGTGAGCAACAAGTTTGCCCAGCAAGTTTAATTTCAAGAAAAGATATATCATGATTGAAAAGAATGAACAATAAGCTGGCTAACTTTCAACAATATAACCATTATGAAATAGCATAAATCAAATTTACATAACTGAACGACCGAGACAATAAAAATGAATGGTCAATAAGGAACATGAATAAATTCAACTGAACAATATGGTAATGAAGGTGATCAGCCTTTCATACCTGATGAACAATATGCAACATGCACAACGTGCAAATCAATAAATCATAGACGTGATATAATTAACAATGATTAACCACTATATGAAGGAATAGTTCATGAAAACTTGCCTGAACCGTCGATTACTGTTACGCAATCTATTTTAGCTTCATCTGAAAGACCTAATATTGATAATATCGATCTCTCAATTAGAATAATAACATCACATATACTACTATTATTTACAGTTATAGTATAACTTAAACACATTATCACATATCCCTAACATTCACTACAACACATAAGACCTGGCATCAAGTCAAACTATTTCAGTCTGATTTGAGTTCGATAATATTTCGACGTCCCGATTGCCTTATCGAATAATTATCTAGTCTATTTTCAATTACACTCTACTTAAATGCTTTAATATTATCTTAGATAATTTAATTTTCAGTCATAACATTTTTCAGTAGCTCATAATAATTTTCAAATAATTATTATCATTTATAATGATTTTTCAATCATTAATATTATTTTTAAATAATTTAAATACCAAATAATTTCATTATCATTAACATTTAAGTAAGTTCAAATATTAATGAAATACATGTCACAATATTAAAAGTTATTTATTATAACTCAGAATATTTTTAATACCTTTATATCACCTTTAGATGATTTTTAAAATATTTAAAATCATTCTTAAATAATTACAATTAATATTAAAATATTAATGTATTTCATGGCAAAATATTAAAAGATATATATTATAACTTAAAATATTTTAAAACCTTTAAATCATTTTTAAATGATTTTTAAAACATTAAAATCGTTTTTACATAATTTATTTAATATAATTATTAAATAAATTTATTATCATAATATTAATCTATACCATTATTTGATTACTATTTAATATTAATTAAATAGTAAATTAATTAATTATCCTTTAGTTATTATTTAATAATAAATAGTAAGCAGTTAGATCTACTCATTATTTAATGCTAAATAATGGATAATCAAATTATTATTTGTCTTTAATTATTATTTAATATTAATTAAATAATAATTAATTTCTTATCCTTGAATAGTAAATAATTAATTCACTTCATAAATCTTTAATTATTATTTCTTATTAATTTAAGAATATTTATTTAATACTTGTTCTTATTTATTATTTAATATTAATTAAATATTAAACAATTATTTTATAAATTCTTATGTCAATGTAAGTAAGTAATTACATTATTATTACTTAATCTTACTTAAACATTCTTTAATCATTATTTAATATTAAATAAATAATAATCTTAATTAAATAATAAATAGTTAGTTTTTTAACACTAACTCTACTTAATTATTACTTAAATAATAATTAAATAGTTAATTACATTTAATTAGCTTAATAACCATTTACATGAAAAATATCAAAACAGTTCCAAAATTATTTCTTTTCTGGATCTGGACAGAATATGATCTCATGATGATTCATGTATTTGAATATTAAATTTTGTAATTTTTAGAGTTACACACACAAAGTTATTCATGTTTACCTTAACAAGAGTCCTTTCTTATAAAATACACAACCCCTAATCTACACACCCAAAAATATTCATTATTCTTTCTAACTGCAGATAACTCATCAAAGTATGTTCCTAAATTTTCCCAGAATTTGTAGAGCAAAATAATCAGACGAAATTGCCCCTAGAGTGAGCTGACCAAAAACAGTTTTCTCTTTTCTATTTCAGCTTGGACAGTTGGTACAAAAACAGTCATAACTTTTTCGTTTTAAAATTTTTTTGAGCGATTCTTGAGCCCACGCGAAGCTAACTTCCGGGACTACAACTTTTGTTCTTGGACCACCTTCAAATTCCAAGCACAAAATTCCAGAAAATTCGTGGAAGGGGACTGCCCCGAATTTTCTGGACAGATTCAACTCTACTACTTTGAAATGTCATAACTTTTTGCTAAGAAATCGGAATTAGTCCGTTTCAGAGTCTATAGAAATCTTATTCAGTGTACTACAACATATCAAAAGCCATAATTTTCTGAACATCCTAACTAACTCCGAATCTTCATTTTACAGGCAGCAGTCCACTAGTTTTTCTTAGTTTTAAAAACTGTTTTGCTTTTCTTTCTTTGGATCAAGTTTCTTAACACCAAAAATAGTTAGATCCATACATAATACACTATATATTATGTAAACCTAAGATTTTTAGAGTTCAAGATCATAACTCATTTATTTCATCAAACCATAAAAATAAAATATATGCATTTAAGGTTATGGTTCTAGAGATTTTATACCTTTGTAGAATGCTATTTTGCTTCTTCTTCCACAGGGTATGAAGCTAGATGGCATGAGATTCTTTTCTCCCCTTCCTCCCTTTGATCCCCACAGTTTTTTTTTCTTTCTATCTTCTTTTCCTATTTTTCTTTCTTTAATTCCTTCTCTCTCTATTCCCATATCTTTTCTAATCTATCCAAATCTCATCTTTCTCTCTCTCTTATCTTTGGATAGCTTGTGTATCTAATAAAAGGATTCTTCCCACATGCTTAACTCTCTTTGACATAACTGGATACAATGTATCCATACCCCTTTTGGGTTTTTATTTTATTTGCTCATTTTGGTTAATTTAGTTTTCTTGAAATTTCATATATGCTTGGGTCAAATATTGGGCTCTCTAATAATAAGTTTGGGCCATGTAAATATTAATAGCATGGTCCATATAAAAAAATGGCATATTTAGAAGATCCAATTCATTTGGGTCATAGTTTGGGCCAATCCTTTAATGGTTTGGGCTCTCATATAAATTTGTTTTGGGCTATAACTAATAGCATGGTCCAACTCATAAATTTTATGTTACCCTAATTATTTAATTAAAGTTTCTATTCCACTCATTTTGGAATTTAAATGATTGTTCAGGTACATCTAATTTTATAATCCAATTAGACTTGCTTTAATAATAATTTGAGATAATAAAATAAATCTCTTCCTTACTTCTCAAAATTTCTATCATTCTCATTTAATTTCTTTACATTGCTAAAAATTCAAATCAAACCATATAGGTTCCTTAAAATTTTTAATTAATCCTCTATTTCCAATCTAGGTTTTATTCTTTATCATTTATTTTAATCATTTAAGATCATTTAAATTTTCGGGTTGTCACATTCACCATTTCTTCTAAGAATTTCGTCCTCAAAATTACAACCTACTAATCCATACTCCTTTTATTCACCAAGACTAGGTTTGCAAGTTAACCTTTACCTGATTTCATTCTCATTTAATGAGTACATATTGCTTCCTTCTATGAGAAACTATTCCATCATCATATTCTACCCAGACTTCTTTTTAAGGAGTTAAAAACTTTTCAAATTATGCTGAGGGGTCATATAAACCATGAACACATAGTTTTAACGATATTTATATCGCAAAACAGTAACTACTAAGTATGTTTACAATCACGAAGAAGGTAAACTACTTCTGCAAGTACATTAGGTGATCAGCCTATCGTACCCTACGTCATGCATAACGTATCAATCATGTCCAGCGAATATTTACGCTACTAGATTGGATTATTTTATCCAATCAACATAGTTCACCTCAGTCGTATCATAGGATTCCTGCACCAAAATAATTTGGTTCGGGATAAATTATCAAAAATACTTTGAATTTTCATACACATTTGTCTAGTTGAATCAAATAGATTAGACGTATACCAATAATTCGAATTTCAATCGAAATATGTCTATCCAAATTCAGTTGGCAATAACTTACCTTTAAAATTTTGAAAATTATTTTATGACGTCATGATACCGCATTGTATTTACAGTCCGTTTGAGGATTTCGTCATTTTGTGACTTTGTCATACTACATCATTCTATAGTGACTGACGATCTATAGATCGCATCCAACTAAGTAATTCTGCATTGATAACTCCATCATTTTTATCATCTTTGCACCAGGTTTCATGATGCATTAATGATAAAAAAAATACGTTTTGATATTTTAAATAATCTTTGTCTAGCCGAAACAATTAACGTAGACTTTTCTTTTAAACGGTTCAAAAATCTTTGAAAATCAGTTTTTAGTGTTATCATACCTCAACAGGTAACGATGTGTCAGTGTCCCGAAGTCCACACATACACACTTGTTACTATATGTTGAGAATAACAAAAATTTATTTTTTTAAAGGCACATCAGTGCGAATTTGGCTTGATGTCAAAAATTTCGATGTCTAGCACAGCTAGAAGATTTGGAATACCTATGCTTCCACCATCAACATCAATTTTTCTAATGATCAATTGCTTAATAATTCTATCTATTTTTATTATCCTCAATCCTTCATTCACAATTTTTCTATACCCCCGTATAGTTCATCAAACATACCACACGTTATGAGTTCAGGAACTTACCACAATCATATGGGTTTAGGAACTTATCCTAGTCAGACCAAAATCGTCCATTCGCTGAGGGGTTCCATCATACGATTATGAGTCACGAACTTATCATAAGTGTGAGTTTAAAGAACTCGCACCTAATCTTATATTTTCTACCTATCCGTTATACACATGAGAAAAGAATCACCTTCTCAACACACATATAGCGAATAGCGCGACACCAACATTTCAATGATTATCAATATAACAAGCTAAGTGGTTGTCGAACCAAACACAATCCCATGCCCATACAAAGAATTGGTCAACTCAGCCACTAATCAAATAGGAAGCTAAGCGGTCCTAAAACCAAGCATAAATTCCCTGCCCATACAAGGAATCATACAACTTAGCTGCTAACATGAGTCCTCAATTGAAATCCCACATAATTCTAATCTTATCTTGCCCTTTTCTCAATACGAATTTTCTTTAATCCGTATTTTAACATTACTACTCTTTCCAGAGTTTAAATCATACAATCTTTTTATAGTGTCAAGCTATATCTTCTTAATTGCTTAACATATCATATGTTATTCAACAATTCAATCTGATCACGTCGTGATCTTATCATATCATATCATATCACCTTTCATCATATCGACCTTGTCAATCCTATCAAATCTTATCTTGATTTTTGCTCAATACGAATTTTATTTAATTCGCATCTCATCATTTATAACTCCTTCTCAGTTTATATCGTACAATTTAAATAGTACATTTTCGTACAGCAATTCTGCTATATAGTTTTCAATCATTCAATTGATTCTTTGACTTTCTATGACCTCATCAGATCACGTTGTGATCTTTTCTTATAATCGTGTTATATTACGATTCTTTTCTATATTATGATAGTTTTAGTTTACTATCTTCTTATTTTTCCCCTTTAATCATATTATATTATGATTTCCTTTATGCTTTTAGTCTTATAGACTTTTCCTATTCATCATTACTTTCCATCTTTATTATCAGAGTTGGGTAACTTTGGATTCTTATCTTTATAACTTTTCAAGATTCTTCTTTGAATCTTATTTATCTTCTTCGTTACTAAATAATGAATTTCCAAAATTCATCTCTTAGCACTTAAACTCTATTTGAGTTTATTGCTTATCCTTATTTCTGTGGTTATAGCCTAAGGTACCCCTATCTAAGGTTTATAACCTACAGCTTTGATACCAACTATGACGCCCCCAAATTCGGGTCCCCAGAACCTCGGACCTTGTACGTTACGATACATCATTTCTATAACTATTGCGAAAGATATAAACATAAATTGTTTATACAATAACCTTTACACCTAATTCCCAAGGTCTGAAACCTTAACTTAATACCTGAATTCAATATCTTATCCGACATACAATGTCATTTGCATATAATACTATTACAAGTTTTATCTGTACGATAAACCAATGCTGGAACTGTCTTGACTTTTCCTGTATCCGACGTATTCATCCTAATCTGACAATGTTTATCATGATATAGCAAGGGTGAGCAACAAGTTTGCCCAGCAAGTTTAATTTCAAGAAAAGATATATCATAATTGAAAAGAATGAACAATAAGCTGGCTAACTTTCAACAATATAACCATTGTGAAATAGCATGAATCAAATTTACATAACTGAACGACCGAGAAAATAAAAATGAATGGTCAATAAGGAACATGAATAAATTCAACTGAACAATATGGTAATGAAGGTGATCAGTCTTTCATACTTGATGAACATATGCAACATGCACAACGTGCGAATCAATAAATCATAGACGTGATATAATCAACAATGATTAACCACTATATGAAGGAGATAGTTCAAGAAAACTTGCCTGAACCGTCGATTACTGTTACGCAATCTATTTTAGCTTCATCTGAAAGACCTAATATTGATAAGATCGATCTCTCAATCAGAATAATAACATCACATATACTACTATTATTTACAGTTATAGTATAACTTAAACACATTATCTCATATCCCTAACATTCACTACAACACATAAGACCTGACATCAAGTCAAACTATTTAGTCCTGATTTGAGTTCGGTAATATTTCGACGTCCCGATTGCCTTATTGAATAATTATCTAGTCTATTTTCAATTACACTCTACTTAAATGCTTCAATATTATCTTAGATAATTTAATTTTCAGTCATAACATTTTTCAGTAGCTCATAATAATTTTCAAATAATTATTATCATTTATAATAATTTTTCAATCATTAATATCATTTTTAAATGATTTAAATACCAAATAATTTATTATCATTAATATTTAATTAAGTTCAAATATTAATGAAATACATGTCACAATATTAAAAATTATTTATTATAACTCAGAATATTTTTACTACCTTAATATCACCTTTAGATGATTTTTAAAATATTAAAATCATTCTTAAATAATTATAATTAATATTAAAATATTAATGTATTTCATGGCAAAATATTAAAAGTTATATATTATAACTTAAAACATTTTTAAAACCTTTAAATCATTTTTAAATGATTTTTAAAACATTAAAATCGTTTTACATAATTTATTTAATACAATTATTAAATAAATTTATTATCATAATATTAATCTATACCATTATTTGATTACTATTTAATATTAATTAAATAGTAATTAATTAATTACCTTTAGTTATTATTTAATAATAAATAGTAAGCAGTTAGATCTACTCATTATTTAATGCTAAATAATGGATAATCAAATTATTATTTGTCTTTAATTATTATTTAATATTAATTAATAATAATTAATTTCTTATCCTTGAATAGTAATAATTAATTCACTTCATAAATCTTATATTATTTCTTATTAATTTAAGAATAATTATTTATTACTTGTCTTATTTATTATTTAATATTAATTAAATATTAAACAATTATTTTATAAATTCTATGTCAATGTAAGTAGTAATTACATTATTAGTACTTAATCTTACTTAAACATTCTTTAATCATTATTTAATATTAAATAAATAATAATCTTAATTAAATAATAAATAGTTAGTTTTTTAACACTAACCTCTACTTAATTATTACTTCAATAATATTAAATAGTTAATTACATTTAATTAGCTAATAACCATTTACATGAAAATACCAAAACAGTTCCAAAATTATTTCTTTTCTGGATCTGGACAGAATATGATCGTCATGATGATTCATCTATTTGAATATTAATTTTGTAATTTTTGGAGTTACACAACAAAGTTATGTATGTTTACCTTAACAAGAGTCCTTTCTTATAAAATACACAACTCCTATCTAACACATCCAAAAATGTTCATTCTTCTTTCTAACTGCAGATAACTCATCAAAGTATGTTCCTAAATTTTCCCAGAATTTGTAGAGCAAAATAATCAGACGAAATTGCCCCTGGAGTGAGCTGACCAAAACAGTTTTCTCTTTTCTATTTCAGCTTGGACAGTTGGTACAAAAACAGTCATGACTTTTTCGTTTTAAAACATTTTGAGCGATTCTTTAGCCCACGCGAAGCTAACTTCCGGGACTACAACTTTTGTTCTTGGACCACCTTCAAATTCCAAGCACAAAATTCCAGAAATTCGTGGAAGGGGACTGCCCCAAATTTTCTGGACAGATTGACTCTACTACTTGAAATGTCATAATTTTTTGCTACGAAATCAAAATTAGTCCGTTTCAGAGTCTATGGAAATCGTATTCATTGTACTACAACATACCAAAGCCCATAATTTTCTGAACATCCTAACTAACTCGAATCTTCATTTTACAGGCAGCATTCCACTAGTTTTCTTAGTTTAAAAAACTGTTTTGCTTTTCTTTCGTTGGATCAAGTTTTCTTAACACCAAAAATAGTTAGATCCATACATAATACACTATATATTATTAAACCTAGATTTTTAGAGTTCAAGATCATAACTCATTTATTTTATCAAACCATAAAAATAAAATATATACATTTAAGGTTATGGTTCTAGAGATTTTATACCTTTGTAGAATGCTATTTTGCTTCTTCTTCCACAAGGTATGAAGCTAGATGGCATGAGATTCTTTTCTCCCCTTCCTCCCTTTGATCCCCACGGTTTTTTTCTTTCTATCATTCTCTTCCTATTTTACTTTCTTTAATTCCTTCTCTCTCTATTCCCATATCTTTTCTAATCTATCCAAATCTCATCTTTCTCTCTCTCTCTATCTTTGGATAGCTTTGTATCTAATAAAAGGATTCTTCCCACATGCTTAACTCTCTTTGACATAACCGGATACAATGTATCCATTTAAGCCCCTTTTAGGTTTTTATTTTATCTGCTCATTTTGGTTAATTTAGTTTTCTTGAAATTTCATATATGCTTGAGTCAAAGATTGGGCTCTCTAATAATAAGTTTGGGCCATGTAAATATTAATAGTATGGTCCATATAAAAAAATAGCATGGTCCAAAAACCTTAATTTTATTTTATTTACTCACTCAATTATTTAGAAGATCCAATTCATTTGGGTCATAGTTTGGGCCAATCCCTTAATGGTTTGGGCTCTCAATAAATTTGTTTTGGGCTATAACTAATAGCATGGTCCAACTCATAAATTTTTATCTTACCCTAATTATTTAATTAGAGTTTCTATTCCACTCATTTTGGAATTTAAATGATTGTTCAGGTACATCTAATTTTATAATCCAATTAGACTTGCTTTAATAATAATTTGAGATAATAAAATAAATCTCTTCCTTACTTCTCAAAATTTCTATCATTCTCATTTAATTTCTTTACATTGCTAAAAATTCAAATCAAACCATATAGGTTCCTTAAAATTTTTAATTAATCCTCTATTTTCAATCTAGGTTTTATTCTTTATCCTTTATTTTAATCATTTAAGATCATTTAAATTTTCAGGTTGTCACAACTACTTTATTATTTTTCTTCCTTCTGGAACCACCTGGATAATTAAATTTAGTTAGTTTTTTTTTTCTAGATTTTTCTCAGCATTGTTACTATTTATTTTAATCTCGATTCTGTCAAAATTGTGAAACTCTTTAAAATTTGAAATCAAGTCCAAAAATTATGAATTTTGGACAGTATCTTTATCATATCAAAATATACCTACCATTTTTATATTTTTGATTTATTTATTATTTTATTAAGGATATTTTTCAGAAAAAGACCAACATGAACCGACGGGGTTTTAAAAGGTTGATTTTAATGATGGGCCAATTAACCAGAGTCGTCAGTTGGTAAAAGTTTAAATGGATATACCAACTCATCCGAATTTTAGATTTTTTGCAATCGAGATGGCCCATATGTGACTCTAAAGAATTGGTCTGCAATCGAGATTCAGAGAATTTGGGGGCTTTCTTAAATGAGGGAAAGGTGTTAGGCACCCTCGACTTTCGTGAAAACACGGTTACCACTTTCTTAATATTTCCTTGAATAAGGTGTGTGTGCTTGTGTATGTTATGCCTATATGAATTTAGAGAAAAATCTACGATATCGCCTCATAGTTTTAAAATTGTAAATAAATTAGGGGTCGTCTCCTAAGGTAAAGATGTGATATGTGTGTTATCTTAAAAGCAATTTTGAGCCTCTTTGAACTTATGCACGAATGATTTGATTTTAAGGAAAAGATTTTGTTTTAACATTCGTTTGATAAAACATTTTTGGGTGACGTTTTAGAGAAAACATTGTTTCCAAGCCTTAGTCGAATAGGAATCAAGGTTCTCTATTACTTTCAATTTTAACCTAATTAATCTAATAAACTAGATTAATTCAATTTTACAAGATCTTTGTCGCTTTGTTCGAAAATTGTCTTTCGTGTCGAAAGATAAATCCAAGCATCAAAATGGGGTTGGAGCTACCCATAGGCATGTAAGCCATCTAAATTGCCCTAAGCACCTTCAACAACGATATCCACTATTACGGGGCCTTAAATCTAATTTCTTTTGGGGGGTAAACCCTCGATACTGTTTTAAGTCCCGAATTTACATGTACAAATGATCGTATCACACAGGTTACAGTTGTAAACTATGTATATAGTGGGAATTACGTCAAGATCCATTAAACGGAATGTTTATGGCCCAACTCCATTCCTAGGCTCACATGATTGGAAACACAACAAAAAGTACATCGAATAAATAAACGAAATTTAGAATCTAGGAAAAAGGGGATTTGAATACCCTAATCCATAGATCGCACAACGAAACTGACATTCCACAGGACTATTACATGCCGACGAGATCTAGCGAAAAGACTTAGAATCTAGAAAGGAGATTTGTAGATCTAAGATCTCGTAGATCTAGATGATGACGTAATCAGAATTTAATCGGACATGTATCCCAAATTGGCTATCAGAAGATTCAATTTATTAGAATTCCCTGGCGGTCAAAAGGTGAGACCCCTTCACCACTAGATATGAATTACTTTCGGGGTGAACCAAATTCAATAAAAAGTAACTCCTAAGCAAAACAATTGGTCAAAAAGGAGTTGATTTCGCAATAAATCAACAAACGGATATCATCGAATGATTAGAAGGAGATTTTATCCGTAGGAAATCCCATAATCCCATAAATAGGATCAACGCACCCTAGATATGGATCTTAGATGCTAGGAGAGCCTCAATAAATATTAATCAGAAAACAAGTAAATTACAAGCACAACAGTTTATAAAATACACCAGATCTAAAATAGATCTATACAAAATTATATAAAGATTGAATCTTTCACTTTGGGGATGGTGAATTAGGCCTCCTTAATCTTGGATCTTGATAGAATCACTCTAATCTAGCAAGAGATTTGATAGAATTAACTAGATATAGATTAAATTTAGAGAGGATTTGTAAGACCCCGACTCTTATGAAATAAATTTTTTTTTATAATTATTTTTAACAGTAAAGTGTTTAATTGATAAAATGTCATAGTTGAGGGTGATATATGCAAATTATCAGATAAACAGTATGTCGGGGAATATTCGTTCTGCCGGAGAATATTATATTGGTAAGGTACAACGGCGCCGAAATAATCAATCATTAGTGGGTCCCACAACGAAATAACTGTCGGATGTAGAAAGCGACAAAAATAACTTTTCTAAAATTTGGCGGCGGAACTTTTACCGTTAACTGATGAAATACACGGTGATAAAGTAGTACAGTAATACGCGTTACTCCACAGTAGTACGCGTTATTCCACAGTAGTGCACGGTATTGCACAATATTTTTGATTATTAATTCAATTATTGCTACAGTAGAAGTTACTCAGTATTTCATTCAATAATTATCATAGTAGTACTGCATAGTATGTCATATTATTGATTCAATAATTGTTACAGTAACATCTGCACAGTATTTTATACTATTAAATCAATAATATGACACAATAACTTATATTGTTTGATATGATTATTAGATCAGTTAATATTATTGACAATGTCTAGAAAGTTCTGTCAAGGAAAGGGGTTAGTTAATTGCGCGTTGTTTATAAGGAAAGCTTTCTCTTTTGGGAACGATCTGATTGTCAATATTGTGAGTCTGTAATATTAAATAATTATTGAAGAATAGAGGAGTTTATTGTAAGTTTGTCTTATTATTCCATGGACCCCCCACTTACCCATTTTTCAAAATCGTCGGCAGAATTTTTTTTTTATTATTATTATAATAGTAATAAAACAGAAAACTTTTTATATAAAATAGAAAACTTTTATAATATATAAAGTTATTTATTTATTAGATTATAATTAGAATATATTATATTATATGTAAAGTTATCTGTTTTATTAGAATATTATATTATAAAAAATTTAAACGTTTAAAAATAAAAATAAGATGATTGACTGAATGCGTTTTCCACCGATAAAATAGTGTTAAGCATTTTCCTATAAATATTTTCTTAAGTTGAGGTATGAAACTCACACCAGAATCATAAAATTCTTCTTCTATAATATTGTGCATATTTCTTTTTAGTATACAAATTCTTTGAGTTTAGCTAAGAGTGCAAGATTTTCTCAAGATAATCTCCGTTAAACCAGTCAGATCTAGTCTCCTACTAAGGTAAATGATATTATTTTCTTTCATACTCGTAAGTGATATTATTTTTTCATATTCGTAAAGGGATATCATTTCTTTCATATTTATAAGGGATATCACTTTCTTTCAGACTCCTAAATCTAAACTTACTATGTTAAGTATTGCTTCTATAATTCTTAAAATGATTAGAAATTCCTTGAAGGTTTGCATTTCATCTAGAATCATTTCATTTACCTGAATCTTTTTATTTAATTTTAATCGTTATCTTTAAAATAAATCTTGAATATCATTCTTGAATTTGAATCCACGTTTTGGTCATCATGTTGACAATTTGGACATTCTTAAACTCTGAATAAATTAAATCTCTAATGTTTATTCTCGATCTTATTGTTATTATTATATCTATTCATCTTTTATATCATTATCATCCTCAAACTTAAATTGTGGTGAAAAGTCATCTATGGCCTGTAGTGCAAAGATGGACTGCTGATTGGTATGATTATGGCCAAAAATTGTGTATTGGTATAATCATGACCTTTGGTGTTACAGATAAAGACTTGTGGTGAAAGTTATCTTTGGCCCGTAGTGCAAAGATAAACTGTGAATTTGTATAATTATGAACAGAAACTGTATATTGGTAAAATCATAATTTTTTTAATGTTACAGGCAAAGGCAAGTAGTAAAAGTTCTTTTTGGCCTGGGTGCAAAGAGAAACTGTTGATTGGTGTTACAGTGATAAAATATTGATGGTGAATTTTTTAAATAGGAGAAGATAGTAGACATTATGTTCTACTTAACTCTTCTAATGGATTATTTGTTCCGCTGTAGTTATTGTTGAAAATTTATACTCTCTGATTTATTATTGTTAAAGGCTAAAGGTAATTTATTCTTTATTATCTTAGCTATAATATACTTTACTGAGCTATTTAAGCTCACACTTTTCCTTTTTGTTCCATTGTTCTTCTCAAGAAATGAGAGTGTTGCTGGAACTAGCCGGGAAATGGAGTGATGGTCCGAAACTGTAGAAGTATCTCAATGCATTATAAAATAGTGTGTCAATAATTGTATTGAGAATTTAAGTTGAGTTTGGATATTGTCGTACTAGATATGGTATAATATTTGTATTGAAACTCACAGTATATGTGTTGTCATATTTTGCACGACAGTTTAATAGTTGTAAATAGGAAAATTTGTATTTGAATTCTGTAATATGTATTTTAGCGACTCAAATTGGGTTGTGTAGACCTATTTTGGGGGCGTCACAGTTGGTATCGTAGCTTAGGGATATGATCTCTGGTGGAGATCTGAGATTAGAACTAAGAGGGAGAGACGAGTAAAATCATTCGCTAGTATGTCCTACTTAAGCTTTTTCGTTTTTTAATTAGTCGGTCGAGATATAGAGATAAGATGTGACATGTCAATTTCTTTAACTAATTTTTGTTTTGTAATCATATTTCAGAATGACATTTAAAAATCAAGAGATGAACTATGAGACAATTGTGGCTGAGAATCCGAAAGCTACAAATAATACTGCTGCAAACTCAAAAAATCATGATGCTAACAACGTGATGAATGATGAGTTTTTTCGAAACTTCATGAAATTTTTGCAGAACTAGACGAAAGAAACTATTGCTCATAATACCAGTAGAAACGCAGGAAACTCACGAATGGTCGTTGCCAAGTAGTTCAAGGAGTTAGGACCACCTGAATTTCTCCAAAAGTCGGACCCACTCAAGGCAGAGACATGGCTCAAACAAATGACAAAGATATTTAATGTACTGCATTGCACTGATGATCAAAAATTTCCCTTTACTTTTTATATTACGAGGAGAGGCATATCACTGGTGGGAATCAGTGAAACGTACACATCATTCAGCACCTGAAATGTCTTGGGTAGAGTTTCAAGAGCTATTTAATGAAAAGTATTTTCCGGACAACATTCGTCATATGAAGTAAGTGAAATTTATTAAGTGAATTTATTCGTCATAGGATGATGAAGATATTAATACCTGGATATATATAGAACTTAGTTATGAGCCTAAGCAAGTATGATAAGACATGGACTAAGGATATATTTTCGTCTATGAAGTGGATGTTAAGGAGGATGTAAAGATTACGATTCGGGTATAGAAAGATGTTGTAAAGTTTTGATTAAAGGAGACTTTATCAAGAATTTATGTTATTAACCGATAAGTTTGTAGTTAATTATGTTGTACCGTGAGCACCATACTCGAGGTTAAGTTAATCCGAATTTTGGGGTGTCACACATAGTAGTAATCTTACTTTGTGGTTAAGAGTTCAAATCTATTCCAATCTCGTTCAAGTGCTAGGTGTTAATATAGGTTTAATCAAAATCTGTCATATTCTTCATCTCAAATACAAAAATACATTGTTATTTCCACACACATTTATTATGTGGTTAAGGATTAAAATACTTCCAAACTTTGTCCAGCATTCATATTCATTAAAATAATGTAGTTGAGTTTGAATAAAGGTTTGAATTCAAAATTGTCATATTCTTTGTCTCATTTAATAAAAAATTATATATAGAGAACAATACATGAATAGGATGAGAAGAAAAATTTAGATTCGACTAGGTAAATGAAATTGGTTGTTGGTTAGAGTCTCTTAAATATACAAAACATTGTGCTCCATGTATCTTTTGTCATGCATTCACTACGGTTAGTGCACTATATATATATATATATATATATATATATATATATATATATATATATATATATATATATATATATAGGATAAGGCTCTGAAACGAACTGTCGTAAACGAATATATGTAGGACCCAATGTTGAAGGTTGTTGATTGACCCAATTATGTACCATCATATTTCTAATTAGTGTTAAATATAATTGGGTCAATCAACAACCTTCAACACTGGGTCCTACATATGTTCGTTTACGAACAGTTCGTTTCAGAGCCTTATCCTATAATATATATATATAATATAATATATTATATATATATATATATTATATATATATATATATATATAATATATATATAATATAATTGTTGTACATAGTATTATTCTTACTTTGTGGTTAGGAGTTCAAATCCGTTCCAATCTCGTTCAAGTGTTAGGTGTTAATATAGGTTGAATAAAAATATTTAATTCTTCTTCTCAAATACTAAAATGCAGTGTTATTTCCACATATATTTACTTAAAAATCCTCCGACTGCAAAAGCAGTAGTTAATTGCAGAGATTGTGTTACGAAGATAATCCCATGCAAGGGATTTCTTACGGGTGAACCTCCAATAATAAGTGTTGCATGTTGCAGTGGTGCGCAAGAGCTAGACCGAATAGCAATTAGTTCAGAAGTTGATAAAAGAGCTATATGTGTGTGCTTGAAGGCGACAGCGAAGTCTCTTCCTATCAAAATGGACAGGGCAAACCAAATTCCCTTAAAACTAATTTTGAAGTCCGACCCGACATTGATTGCAACAAGTATATACATATCCTCATATATCAACCATTATATATAAATCTCTTCTCTTTTCAAAAAAAAACAAAGTTCTTTAAATTGTTGTTGACGAAATTGTTATAATTTCTCTAAAACAAATTTATACTTTATAATAGTTTTTAGGTAATTCATAATATTAACTATTTTACTAATCAAAATAAAAAAATTTACATTACTTTCAGATTTTTTAATTTTTCAAATTGAATGAAAGAAACTGAAATGGAAATCTTTTTGTAAAATGGAGGGAGTAACATATATATTATTATTTTTGTGTGCTATTCTAATTTTAACTGCATTTGTAATTTTGTGTATCTGCAGGCTTTAAAGATGAAACATGTTGCTAGAGAAACAAAATAGTTGGCTTTCAAAATTGAGGATTATTATGTGCACTAGCTAGCTGGAGTTTGTTTTTTGTTTTATTGATCGATCAGCTATATGTTGTACTGCATGCGACTTAAAAAATAATGAAAAAATACTAGTTGGTTTCTAGTTGGTTATTCTTATTGGGAAATTCTGTTTAGTAAAATAGATCAAAGGACCATGGCATACAAAGAAATAATACCTCATGAATGATATGTCTGTGATGTAAAGGGGTCTTGATAATTGACAGAAAAAGACTTATTTTGCTCGATGTGTTTGCTTAAAACTCAAAATTTTAAAACTAAGATATAACCCGTGCAAAGAAAACTATAATTTAAAAGTTCATCATCGATCAATATTTTATTCCTGTCAATCAATATATATCAAATCAGATATTCATTTTTGCACTACGGGTCAAAGATATTCATCTGTATCACCAGTTGGTTATGTTCATCTCAACACCTGTCATCTTTGCACTACGGGCCAAAAATATTCATCAAGTAATCATACATCTTTGCACTACAGGCCAAAGATATTCATCAAATAATCATCCATCTTTGCACTACAGGCCAAAGATATTCAGTTATATCACCATTTAAGACTGATGATGATGAAAAATATTTTAAAGAACGAATCCAGTGAGATAAAGGACAAAGATTAGGAATTCGTAAATCAGTCTGTCCAAGTTCAAAAATACTCCATAATAATCATTTGTGGAGCAAAATTCAAGAATGAAGTTCAAAACTTGGATCCAATCAAAGGTAGGAACCATAACAGCCAACTTGGACAAAGAAAAAAAAATTTGATTTTTCTGTGAATAGTACCGTATTCGTGAATAGTGTCGTATACGTGAATAGTGCCGTATACGTGAATAGTAACTCTAATATGAAAAGGTAAAAATTTCACAATAGAATTCATACCAATATTTCGATGTAATGATATTGAGAAAAATAACATCATTCCCAAAAAAAAAATAACATCCCTTACCTCAAAAGAACAGTATTTCTGACTGAAATATCGGATATAAGGGTGAAGAAAACTTGCACTGAATAGTAACACTCAAAGTATCTAAATACTCACAAAAATACACTCGATATTATAGAGAGAGAAAACTTCTGATTCTGGTGTGATTTTCAATTCTAATTCAGCACCCTATTTATAGAAAAATGCTTAGAACGCCAAAGTAGAAAATTTAAAAAATAATATTTATTTAAAAAAATTTCACGCCCACCTCTTGACCAAAAGCATCACCTCACCACCAGTGGGGCCAACCCATTAAAAAAATGTTTTTATTAAAAAAAATTTTTAAACCCAAAAATCACTTCCGATCCAATATCCCGGAACTGCCATAATTCATAAAAAAAATAGCCTTTTATCAGAAAAATACGAATTCTATGACCTTTCTATAGGAATTGTTGTTGACGGAATTGTTATAATTTCTCTAAAACAAATTTATACTTTATAATAGTTTTTAGGTAATTTATAATATTAACTATTTTACTAATCAAAATCAAAAAAATTACATTACTTTCAGATTTTTTAATTTTGCAAATTAATATGAAAGAAACTTATATGGGAATCTTTTTGTAAAATGGAGGGAGTAACATATATATTACTTCCTCATGAATGATATGTCTGTGATGTAAAGGGGTCTTGATAATTGACAGAAACCGACTTATTTTGCTCGATGTGTTTGCTTAAAAGCCAAAATTTTAAAACTAAGATAACCCGTGCAAAGAAAATATATATCACCCCAGTAACAAAACATATATTATCTTGTTTTAAGTAGTTTGTTTTAATGTTGTGTATTATTTTGAGTATTTTATCTAGCATTTAGTTATTGATGGGTTAGGTCAGTCAAAAGTATTTAGTATGTCAAATTTTCACATTAAATTGTAATTTTAATTAATTGGATTTTTTTATTAATTAACTACTAGTTTTATTTGAAAGTGTTAGTGCTTCGTACTTCAAATTTTTGACTCAAAATTTGTCGTATTTTTTGTCTCACTTAAGGAACCAAATGATTATCCCCGTCTATATTATCATGTGATAAGGAGTACTTCAAATCCTTTCGAACCTCATTCAAATGTTCTTAATTTCAGTTGAATCAAAATATATCTTATATACTCTCTGTCTCATTTAATAAACTACATTGTTATCCCCACCCATATTTAGTATTTACCATATGGTAAGGGTTTCAAAACCTTACAAATCTCATCCAAGTGCTGATATTCATTAATAATGTAACATATTATTAATATAGGTTTGAATTCAAAATAATTTGTCCCACTCTTTCTCTATCTATGTTTGATTCATATATAATTTACTGATTATAATTAAAAGAATACTTGATGATGAATAAATTTAAATCAGTTAATTTTGTAATATCTCGGATATTTATAAGACTTGTAATAAGATCTTGAATAATTAAATAAATGTTAAAATTGAAAACCTAGATTGGAAAAGGAGGAATGATTAAATATTTAAATCTAATCAATGTGTTAGGAAGAACATATAGTTGAGAGACTTTTGGTGCAAAACGCTCTAAGGAGGTTATGAAGAGAGATTAGAAGATCAGTCGTTAAAGATAGACATTTTAATAACTCGATGGACAATTAGTTTATAATAAGATACAATTAAGTTGCTATGGTTGAACGTGAATAACGAGAATTAAACGCACAAGAAAAATATGTTATGAGTGAAAAAAGAGGGAAGAGATAGCTATAAGAAATAAGAGATAGAGACGAATGTATGGAGGGTTATGATTACATGAGGATAGGATGTATTATGTCAAAATGATGAAAATAAGAGAGTATTATAAGATAAAGTTTATGTACGATTATAAGTGATAGGATGATGAAGATATTAATACCTGGATATATAGAAGGTAGTTATGAGCAAAGCAAGTACGATAAGACATGGACTAAGGATATATTTTAGTCCATGAAATGGACGTTAAGGAAGATGTAAAGATTACGATTCGGGTATAGAAAGAGGTTGTAAAGTTTTGATTAAAGGAGACTTTATCAAGAATTTATGTTATTAACCGATGAGTTTGTAGTTAGTTGTGTTGTAACGTGAGCACCATACTCGAGGTTAAGTTAATCCGAATTTGGGGGTGTCACACATAGTATTATCTTACTTTGTGGTTAGGAGTTCAAATCTGTTCCAATCTCGTTCAAGTGCTAGGTGTTAATATAGGTTAATCAAAATATGTCATATTCTTCATCTCAAATACTAAAATACATTGTTATTTCCACACATATTTATTATGTGGTTAAGGATTAAAATACTTCCAAACTTTGTCCAGCATTCATATTCATTAAAATAATGTAGTGGAGTTTGAATTCAAATTTGTCATATTCTTTGCCTCATTTAATAAAAAATTATATATAGAGAACAATACATGAAATAGGATGAGAAGAAAAAATTTAGATTCGACTAGGTAAATGAAATTGGTTGTTGGTTAGAGTCTCTTAAATATACAAAACATTGTGCTCCATGTATCTTTTTGTCATGCATTCACTACGGTTAGTGCACAATATATATATATATATATATATATATATATATATATATATATATAATTGTTGTACATAGTATTATTCTTACTTTGTGGTTAGGAGTTCAAATCCGTTCCAATCTCGTTCAAGTGTTAGGTGTTAATATAGGTTGAATAAAATATGTCTTATTCTTCTTCTCAAATACTAAAATACATTGTTATTTGCGCATAAATTTACTATGTGGTTGAGGATTAAAATTCTTCCTGACTTTGTTTAGCTTAAATATTCATTAAAATATTGTAGTGGAGTATTAATAAAGGTTTGAATTCAAATTTGTTCTATTATGTGTCTCATTTAATAAAAAATAAAAAACTATATAACAAAACAATACATGATATAAGATGAGAACAATAAATATGGATTTGAGTAGGTAAATGAAGTGGGTTGTTGGCTAGGGTCACTTAAAAATACAAAACCTTGTGCTCCATGTATCTTTTTGTCACGCATTCACTAATTTCAACATCCCAATTTCACTAATTCAATTTCACCAATTCAATTTTTTTTTAAACTAAAAAGTTTTAAAATTAAGATTTATTTCTAATTCAATTTCACTAATTGTGCTTAAAGTTTTATAAAATGAGTAAAGTTTCATAAAATATAGATTCAAAAAATAAATAAATAAATAAAACTTTAATTTTTAAAAAAAGTTTATTTTTTTCATTTTTATGTAAAATTTATTTTCAGGAAAAAAAGTTTATGTCTTTACTATTATTATATGTATTCTTAATATTAGAAATTTTAAAAGCAAAAACTAAAAATAGAAATTAAAATACAAAAAATAGTGAAAGATAAATTAAAAAAATTGATTTAATTTTTTTAAAAATAAATTATAAAACTATAAAAATAATTTATAATTTTCTTGAAAAAATTTAAAAATTAAAAAATTATTAAGGTTTTATAAAATGTAGATTATTTTCTTTTATTTTATGAAAAAACAAAATTTAAAAAATGTATAAGGTTTCATAAAATAAAGATTTAAAAAAATAAATAAATAAGCTTTATTTTCATAAAACAAAATTATGATTTTTTATTTTTTAAAAGATGTGTAAATTTTCTTAAAAATAATTAAAAATTAAAAAAAATTAATTTTAATTTTTATTTAATCTATATTTGCGAAACTTACGCATATTGAAAAAATAACTATTTTTTTCCTGAAAATAATAATTTTTTTAAAAACTTTTTAATTCTTTTACTATTATTTATTTTAATTTCTATTTTGTCTTTGTTTTTAAAATATCTAATATTAGGAATATATATAATAATTGTAAAGACATATTTGCCCTTAATAAAATGGATTGTGTCAAAATGGGTGGGATTGGGTTAAAATTTGGGCGGGTAAAAGGAACGGAATCGATAAAAAATATCACTTTAAGGACTTATTTGACGAAAAATGAACTTTAAAAATGAGTTTGAAAATAGGTGATAACATGGAGAGACATAAGTGTCATTCAACCAAATAGAGAATATAGGAAGCGAGACCTACCATAGAATGTTTTTCATATTTTTATTGGTATCAATACATGAGTTCTACTGTTAATACACAATTTTTTTTTTTATAATTTGTGTACGTAGTATTATTCTTACTATGTGGTTAAGAGTTCAAATCCTTCCAAATCTCGTTTAATTAATGTTAGGTGTTAATGTAGAATTTGAATCAAAATATGTCCTATTTTAATTTCTATCTCAAATAGTAAAATACATTGTTATTCTCACACATAATCACACATATTTACTATGTGGTTGATGATTCAAATCCTTTCAAACTTCATTCAGTGTTCATATTCATTAAAATAATGTAGTGGGGTATTAATAAGGGTTTGAATTTAAATTTATCCTATTCTTTGTCTCATTTAATAAATAACAAAAAAAAAACAATACATGATATAGGATGAGAACAGTAAATTTGGATTTGAGTAGGTGAAATGAAGTGGGTTATTGGTTAGGGTCTCTTTAATATACAAAACCTTGTGTTCCATGTATCTTTTTTGTCATGCATTCACTATAAATTAGTAGATAGGGTCAGTTACATTGCATTGCATAAACACCATCACAATATTCATATACCCATCTCACTCAATTCTCTCTCCAAAATTTTCGATGGCCAAACACGACGCGGTTTGCTCTACATGGTTGATCACCATGGTGGTTTTAGGTCTAATACTTACAAATCCTCCGACTGCAAAAGCAGTAGTTAATTGCAGGGATTGTGTTACAAAGATAATCCCATGCAAGGGATTTCTTACGGGTGAAGCTCCAATAATAAGTGTTGCATGTTGCAGTGGTGCACAAGAGCTAGACCGAATAGCAATTGGTTCAGAAGCTGATAAAAGAGCTATATGTGTGTGCTTGAAGGCGGCAGCGAAGTCTCTTCCTATCAAAATGGACAGGGCAAACCAAATTGCCCCGCTATGCCACCTTAAAACTACGTTTGAAGTCCGACCCGACATTGATTGCAACAAGTATATACATATCCTCATATATCAACCATTATATATAAATCTCTTCTCTTTAAAAAAAACAAATTTCTCACTGGATTTAAATTGACGAAATTGTTATAATTTCTCTAAAACAAATTTATACTTTATAATAGTTTTTAGGTAATTCATAATACTAACTATTTTACTAATCAAAATCAAAAAAATTTACATTACTTTCAGATTTTTTAATTTGCAAATTGAATGAAAGAAGCTTAAATTGAAATCTTTTTGTAAAATGGAGGGAGTAACATATATTATTAATTTTTGTGTGCTATTCTAATTTTAACTGCATTTGTAATTTTGTGTATCTGCAGGCTTTAAATTAATGATGCAGATGAAACATTTTGCTAGAGAAACAAAATAGTTGGCTTTCAAAATTGAGGATTATTATGTGCACTAGCTAGCTGGAGTTTGTTTTTTGTTTTATTGATAGATCAGCTATGTTGTACTGCATGCGACTTAAAAATTAATGAAATAATACTATTTGGTTTCTAGTTGGTTATTCTTATTGGGAAATTCTGTTTAGTAAAATAGATCAAAGGACCATACAAAGAAATAATACCTCATGAATGAAATGTCTGTGATGTAAAGGGGTCTTGATAATTGACAGAAAAAGACTTATTTTGCTGGATGTGTTTGCTTAAAAGTTCAAATTTTAAAACTAAGATAACCCGTGCAAAGAAAATATATATCACCCCAGTAACAAAACATATATTTATCTTGTTTTAAGTAGTTTGTTTTAATGTTGTGTATTATTTTGATTATTTTATCTAGCATTTAGTTATTGATGGTTAGGTCAGTCGAAAGTATTTATTATGTCAAATTTTCACATTAAATTGTAATTTTAATTAATTGGATTTTTTATTAATTAAATACTAGTTTTATTTGAAAGTGTTAGTGCTTTGTACTTTAATTTTTGACTCAAAATTTGTCGTATTTTTTGTCTCACTTAAGAAACCAATTGATTATCCCCATCTATATTATCATGTGATAAGGAGTACTTCAATTACTGTCGAAACCTCATTCAAATTTTCTTAATTTCAGTTGAATCAAAATATGTCCTATATACTCTCTGTCTCATCTAATAAACTACATTGTTATATCCCCACCCATATTTAGTATTTACCATGTGATAAGGGTTTCAAAACCTTACAAATCTCATTCAAGTGCTGATATTCATTAATAATGTAACATGTTATTAATATAGGTTTGAATTCAAATTAATTTGTCCCATTCTTTCTCTCATCTATGTTTGATTTCGTATATAATTTACTGATTATAAATAGTATATTTGATGATGAATAAATTTAAATCAGTTAATTTTGTAATATCTCGGATATTTATAAGACTTGTAATAAGATCTTGAATAATTAAATAAATGTTAAAATTTAAAACCTAGATTGGAAAAGGAGGAATGATTAAATATTTAAATCTAATCAATGTGTTAGGAAGAACATATATAGTTGAGACAATTTATATATTCTAATTGGAAAGTCTTCAACTCAAATTACTCAAGCACAGTTTGCGGATGATACAATTTTATTTGGAGAGGGAACTTTGCAGGAGATTGAGAATTATAGATCAATATTGTGGTCTTTTCAGTAGGTGTCAGGTATGAAGCTGAATATAAAAAAATGTAAGCTATTTTTGTTGGGATAGGAGAAGAGGAGAGTTCGAGTATGGCTTCAAAGTTTGGGTGTGATAAAGGGGTGTTTCCTCTAATTTATTTGGGCATTCCCATTGGAAGTAATCCAAGAAGGGCAAGTACTTGGGAATCCTATTGTTGAAAAATTTGAAAACAGGTTACAAGGGTGGAAAGGAAAGTTATTATCTGTAGCGGGCAGGGTGGTTTTGATTAATTCAGTGTTGTCTAATTTGCCATTGCACTATATGGCCTTTTTCAAAATTCATGTGAAAGTAGTGAACAAATTGGAGCAACTAAGAAGAAGGTTTCTTTGGGGTGGAAAAGTAGATAAGGTTAAGATGGCTAAGGTTAGTTGGGAAAAAATTTGCAGAAGTAAAATAAAAGGTGGTCTTGGGGTGGTGTCTTTAAAAGAAAAAAATTTGGCATTGTTAAGTAAATGGTGGTGGAAATTTAATCACAAGGTTGGTTTATGGAGAAAAGCAATTTGTTACAAATACAAATGGAGTGGGAATTTTATGTTAATGGGGAAATCACCTACAGTAAGTTATAGTCAGGGGTCTACTGTGTGGAGGGCTATTCTATCTTTACCATATCGAAGTGGGTTATGTTCCATTATTGGCAAAACCAATTGGAAGTGGGGTATAGGTGATGGTAAGTGCATTAAATTATGGTCAAATAGGTGGTGCGGAGAAAATGTTTTTAGTTCAAAATTTAGAAAGCTATTCTCTCTGTCAATAAATAAAGAATGCAAATTAGTTGAGATATATGCAAAAGGGGAAGATGGGTTAGGGATGTGGCTACTGAATTTCAGAAGGCAGCTTAGAGAGTGGGAGGAGAGGGACTTGGCTGAATTAAGAAGCATTATTAATGGTGTGAAGCTTGATAGTCTTAAAGAAGATAAAGTAATATGGTGTGGGGATATTAAAGGTCAGTTTTCAGTAAAAAAAATGTACTCAGTTGATGGAGGATTCAAAAGATCTGTCTAATGTTAAATGATACAATTGGGTATGGAAAAAGGGTATTCCGTCTAAAGTTCAAATTTTTATGTGGTTAGCAGTTCAAGAATGTATTCCAGTAAAGAACTTTTTGGTAAAGAGATGGATGCAATTTGATGAAGAGCAGATTCTATGTTGTTGGTGTAAAATTGAAGAAGAACAGGTAGCGCACACTTTGTTATATTGTAAATGGCCATGGTTGGTGTGTGTTTAAATGGTTAGTGATAAGTTGGGTGCAATCAAATTCAATTGATCTTTTGATAGCTCAATGGGGTTATATGGGGAAAAAAGTTAGACAGGTGGGTGAGGTTATTGGAGCAGCTACACTCTAGTCCATATGGTTAGCAAGAAATTGGATGATTTTTAATGGGGAATATGTATGTTGGAAAGATGTGGTGAGGATGATAAAATATAAAGCTTTTAAGTGGTTAAATGCTTGTGGGAAAGTAATGGATTCAGAAATTGAGGTGTGGATTGTTAATCCTTGGTTGGTTGATTCACTGCAAGTTAGTTGATTTAAGAAGATGACAAAGCTGAATATATATCTTGAAGCATGCAGTATTTACAGAGTATTTTGGTTGTTTGATTCAATTCTGCTAGGTTGTTTCAATACAGGTTTTTTCTTCAATCAATGGATGGTTCTGCTCTTCTTCTTTTCTACACTAAATGGCCTTCTGGGTTTGGTTCTGTTTCAGAAAAATATGAAGTAATCATTGGTTGGTTCTGTTTCTTCTTCATTTCTTATTTGTTAGGAATTTTGATTGGTTGTTTTTCAATTATGCTGGGTTGGAACTATTTTTCATCATTGGTTTGGTTTGGTTCTGTTTCAGAAAAATTTTGTTTTTCAATTATGTTGGGTTGATTTTGTTGGAAGTCTGCTTGTTTGGGATTCTGAGTGGAATTATGCTTGGTTTGGAAATTTTCTTTGTGAATTCTGTTTTGGAAATATATTTGGGAATCTGTTTGGACTCAGGAACTGTGGGTTGGGAATTCGGATAGGTTTGGTTCTATGCTTGTTTGGAATTCTGTTAGTTTGGATGTCTACAGAAATTTGTTCTCTTCTTCAATTAATTTTTGTTTGGAAGTCTGCTTGTTTGGAACCCTCTGGTTGGAATTATGCTTGGTTTGGAAATCTGATTTGTGAAATCTGCTTTGGAAAGGTGATTGGATTTCTTTTGGATTCAGGAATTGTGTGATGGGAAATCGACTTGGTTAATTCTGCATTGGAAATTCGATTGGAATTCTTCAATTATGTTTGCTTGAAATCTGCTTAGAATTCTTCAAGTATGTTTGTTTTGGAATTCTGCTTGTTTTGGATTTATGTCTGTGTGGAATTCTGCAGGAATTTTTGCTTAAATCATTATAGAAAAGGAGTTACTTATTCTGTGGATAGATTAGATCATTTTAATCAGGGGGATTTTTGCTATTCAAAAGGGATTGTCATTATGCAGCAGTGTTTATTGGAAATTCGATTGGAATTCTTCAATTATGTTTGCTTGAAATCTGCTTGGAATTCTTCAAGTATGTTTGTTTTGGAATTCTGCTTATTTTGGATTTATGTCTGTGTGGAATTCTGTAGGAATTTTTGCTTAAATCATTGGAGAAAGGGAGTTACTTATTCTGTGGATAGATTAGATCATTTTAATCAGGGGTATTTTTGCTATTCAAAAGGGATTGTCATTATGCAACAGTGTTTGATGGAAACTCGGGTTCAGGTGAAGATCTTTGTGCTGGAATGAGGGGTGGATCTAAGGGTTTTAAGGTGTTATGATTTACAGCTCCAAAAAATGGAAAGTGCATATTGGTAAGTTTAGCAGATTCAACTAAATGGTGTATTGGAAAAGTTTCAGCAGTTCCAAAAAATTTGAATTCTCAATTTTGATATGTTTTGTCAGTTTATGTTTTAAATTGTATTACAGAGTTTTTGTATGAATATGCTCATTTTCAAGCCTTTTGGATGTGACCTTTTAGCAGAGATAAAATTTTTAACCTTTTGCAAAAAAAAATATATAGTTGAGAGACTTTTGGTGCAAAACGCTCTAAGGAGGTTATGAAGAGAGATTAGAAGATCAGTCGTTAAAGATAGACATTTTAATAACTCGATGGACAATTAGTTATAAAAAGATACAATTAGATTGCTATGGTTGAACGTGAATAAAGAGAATTAAACGCGAAGAATAAACATGTTATGAGTGAAAAAAGAGGTAACAGATAGCTATAAGAAATAAGAGATAGAGACGAATGTATGGAGGGTTTTATGATTACATGAGAATAGGATGTATTATGTCAAAATGATGAACATAAAAGAGTATTATAAGATAAAGTTTATGTACGAGTATAAGTGATAGAATGATGAAGATATTAATACCTGGATATAGCAGTTAGTTATGAGCCGAAGCAAGTACGATAAGACTTGGACTAAGGATAGATTTTCGTCCATAAAGTGGATGTTAAAGAAGATGTAAAGATTATGATTCGAGTATAGAAAGAGGTCGTAAAGTTTTGATTAAAGGAGACTTTATCAAAAATTTATGTTATTAACCGATGAGTTTGTAGTTAGTTGTGTTGTACCGTGAGCACCATACTCGAGGTTAAATTAATCCGGATTTGGAGGTGTCACACATAGTATTAATCTTACTTTGTGGTTAGGAGTTCAAATCTGTTCCAATCTCTTTCAAGTGCTAGGTGTTATAATATAGGTTTAATCAAAATATGTCATATTCTTCATCTCAAATGCTAAAATTAATACATTGTTATCTCACACATATTTATTATGCAGTTGAGGATTAAAATACTTCCAAACTTTGTCCAGCATTCATATTCATTAAAATAATATACTGGAGTTTTAATAAAGGTTTGAATTCAATTTTGTCCTATTCTTTGTCACATCTAATAAAAAATTATATATAGAGAACAATACATGAAATAGGATGAGAAGAAAAAATTTAGATTTGAGTAGGTAAATGAAGTGGGTTGTTGGTTAGAGTCTCGTAAATATACAAAACATTGTGCTCCATGTATCTTTTTATCATGCATTCACTACGTACAGTTAGTGCACATATATATATATATATATATATATATATATATATATATATATATATATATATAAAATTGTTGTACATAGTATTATTCTTACTTTGTGGTTAGGAGTTCAAATCCGTTCCAATCTCGTTCAAGCGTTAGGTGTTAATATAGGTTGAATAAAAATATGTCCTATTCTTCTTCTCAAATACTAAAATACATTGTTATTTCCATATATATTTACTATGTGGTTGAGGATTAAAATACTTCCTAACTTTGTTTAGCTTAAATATTCATTAAAATAGTGTAGTGGAGTATTAATAATGGTTTGAATTCAAATTTGTCCTATTATTTGTCTCATTTAATAAAAAAATAAAAAAATAAAAAACTACATATACAAAATAATACATGATATAAGATGAGAACAATAAATTTGGATTCGAGTAGGTAAATGAAGTGGGTTGTTGGCTAGGGTCTCTTAAAAATACAAAACCTTGTGCTCTATGTATCTTTTTGTCACGCATTCATTAATTTCAATATCCCAATTTCACTAATTCAATAACATCAATTCAAATATTTTTTAAAAAAACTAAAAAGTTTGAAAATTAATTATTATTTCAATTTCACTAATTGTGCTTAAAGTTTCATAAAATGAGTAAAGTTTCATAAAATATAGATTCAAAAAAATTAAATAAGAAAATATAACTTTATTTTTAAAAAGAAGCACATGTTTTTCATTTTTTATTTAAATTTATCTTCATAAAAAATATATCTTTACTGTTATTATATGTATTCTTAATATTAGAAATTTTAAAAGCAAAAACTAAAAATATAAATTAAAAAAAAATAGTAAAAGATAAATAAAAAATATTGATTTAATTTATTTAAAAAATGAAATTATAAAACTATAAAAATAATTTATTTTTTAAAGGAAAAAATTAAAAAAACATTTAAAAAATTAGCAAGGTTTTATAAAATGTAGATTAAAAAAATTTTATTTTCTGAAAAAATAATTTTTTTATTTTTTTAAAAAAATTGTATAAAGTTTCATAAAATATAGATTCAAAAAAACTTTATTTTTATAAATCAAAATACGAATTTTTATTTTTTAAAAGATGTGTAAATTTTCTTAAAAATAATTAAAAATTTAAAAAAAAATTAATTTTAATTTTTTTTAATCTACAATTTATGAAACTTACGCATATTAAAAAAATAACTATTTTCTTCCAGAAAATAATAATTATTTTTAAAACTTTTTGATTTCTTTTGTAAAAAAATGTAATTAATTTTTTTATTTATCTTTTACTATTTTTTTATTTTAATTTCTATTTTGTCTTTGTTTTTAAAATATCTAATATTAGGAATATATAAATATTGTAAAGACATATTTGCCCTTAATAAAATGAATTGTGTCAAAATGGGTCGGATTGAGTTAAAATTTGCGGGGTAAAAGGAACTGAATCGATAAAAAAATATCACTTTAAGAACCTAATTGACGAAAAATAAATTTAGAGATGAATTTGAAAATTGATGACAACGAGGAGAGACATAAGTGTCATTCAACCAAATAGAGAATATAGGAAGCGAGACCTACCATAAAATGCTTTTCATATTTTTATTGGTATCAATACATGAGTTCTACTGTTAATACACAATATTTTTTTTATATAGTTTGTGTACGTAGTATTATTCTTACTATCCTTCCAAATCTCGTTCAATTAATGTTAGGTGTTAATGTAGAATTTGAATCAAAATATGTCCTATTTTAATTTCTGTCTGAAATAGTAACATACATTGTATTCTCACACATAATCACACATATTTACTATGTGGTTGAGTATTCAAATCCTTTCAAACTTCATTTAGTGTTCATATTCATTAAAATAATGTAGTGGGGTTATTAAGGGTTTGAATTTAAATTTGTCTTATTCTTTGTCTCATTTAATAAATAACAAAAAAAACAATACATGATATAGGCTGCGAACAGTAAATTTGGATTTGAGTGGGTGAAATGAAGTGGGTTATTGGTTAGGGTCTCTTTAATATACAAAATCTTGTGTTCGATGTATCTTTTTGTCATGCATTCACTATAAATTAGTAGATAGGGTCAGTTACATTGCATTGCATAAACACCATCACACATTCATATACCCATCTCAAATTTTTTATGGCCAAACACGACGCGGTTTGCTCTACATGGTTGATCACAATGGTGGTTTTAGGTCTAATACTTACAAATCCTCCGACTGCAAAAGCAGTAGTTAATTGTAGGGATGTGTTACGAAGATAATCCCATGCAAGGGATTTCTTACGGGTGAAGCTCCAATAATAAGTGTTGCATGTTGCAGTGGTGGACAAGAGCTAGACCGAATAGCAATTGGTTCAGAAGTTGATAAAAGAGCTACATGTGTGTGCTTGAAGGCGGCATCGAAGTCTCTTCCTATCAAAATTGACAAGGTGTGGGCAAGAAAATTGTACCTTGTTAGGGTTAGGGTTTCGTGTTGGCTGAGGAGTAGAGAAATCCACGAAGAGAACGAAATTGATTGATTGATTGAAGATGGGAGAAGAATAGGTGAACGATTACTCCAATGACACGTGACAGAACTCTCAGAATCCGAAAAACTTGTTAGGTTAGCATGGATTTAGATAGCCTTCTTGAGTGCTTCAACTCCTAGAATTCGGAAACCTTGTTAGGGTAGCAGGAATTCCAAGAGCTTTCTTGAGTGCTTCTGGTTGAGAGAATGTTCATGTCCTGCGTCTAAAGAAAGGTCCCCTTCCCAATGGAATGGAAGGGGTATTTATAGGATTTTCTGGAAAGTGGACATGTGCTAGGCACATGCCCTCAGGGAAATTCTAGAAATACCCTTTAATCAACAGAGTAATGTTCAGATCGTCCTATCCTTCTTGCCAGCAATCCAATTCCTCAATTAATTCCTAAAACGAGCCGCCTCCACGAGCCTTCTGCCTCGGGACACGTGGAGGCTTCTCTTGGGTCTAGCATATTTATTTTCAGCTTTTCCGTTTTCATTTAATTAGGTCATGCGAACCCTAATTTGTACAATGAGGTCGTGGAACCCTAATTGTGCATTTAATTCAATTAGGGCATGTGTACCCTAATTTTTTCTTGGGCCCACATTTGCCCTCTACGCGAGAATCGCGTTTCCAAAGAGACGATCGTGCAAGAATCTTTCCTAATAGAACAAGGAAGATTACCATATAAAATTCAATTTAATAAATCTTTCTTTTGGAAAATCAAATCTTTCCTTTTTATTTAGGAATCAAATCAAATATTTCCAAATAAAATCTTATTTTTTTGGAAATAAAATCTTTTTTTATTTGATTTTGAATACAATATCCTTCATCATATTATTATTATTATTATTATTATTATTATTTAGAAGTAAATTCAAATTTCGAAATTTCCCTTTATTGGGAAATAAAAATCAAATCTTTTCTATGTTTAGAAAATAATATATTTTAAATTTATATTTAGAAGTAAGATCAAATCTACTTATCTTTTGGAAATCAGATTGAATCCTTCCCTTAATAGGAACATGGTGACTGCTTCCTTTTTGGTGCAAGCATACTTGAGAAATATTATGTATATATACATCTCTCAAGCCATTCACGCTTCACTTTTCATCTTGCTTCGTTTTGGATTTTTTCTCTTCCTACGAGCCAGGAAGATCATCAAGGGAGCAGCAGGAGACATCAATCCGAGCAAGAGGTAACAGGGAGAATTCCTCCCTATAGGGCCGAACCCTAGGGGACCGAACCCTTGGGTTCCTCCTTTCTTTCGTCTTCGTTTTTCAATTTGCATGCTTTCTTTAGGATTCATTCTTCATTATTTCCCCTTTTCAGGCAGTTGTAGCTTTTTTATTTTCGAGCCCATCACCTTTCATATCTTGGTTTTT
>JAINUT010001257.1:0-14020 GCA_020205555.1 Panax stipuleanatus
GAATTTACCTAACGTAGAGGAACCAGTTGCAATTAGGGTGTCAAAGATTCACTCTCTTCTCTCTAGTTGAATCTCGAAGTTGTTGGAGATTATACCCACGTAACTGATACCAGACTAGAGCACGAGCTTTGTAGAATAAGTGATGGCGATCGCTTTGTTGCCAGGCGGATCTATGCTTGATGGATCGAGTCCCGCAATCTTCGTCCAAAAAATCGAGACTAATCAGGGTGTGGGTAAAGACGAGCCCACGAAAGCGGCCTGAGGAAAAAAGCAAGCTTCATCAGAATCTAAACGATGCTCGTTCATAAAACAAAATCAGACACTCGTATTCGATGCTTGTACTTGGGGCCTTTAAAGGCTCGCTTCCTTCGTCAACAAGCTCACTTTGTTCTCGGTCCTTTCAAATTCATCTATCTCTCAGCAACTTTTCAACCTGTAGGCGTAAACTTCCATATGAGCTATTTCTTGGAAGAATACTATCTCAAGCTCGAACATGATCAAGTACTTCTGAGCTCGAGATCGATTGGCAAAGGAGAACAGCTAGAAAGAAATTCCCTACTACTTTGCGATCTTTCCACATATACAATTTTTTAGACCATCTGTACTGTCCAAATTGTCGAAAATGCCGGATGCCACTCAAGAGCCGCAGAAGTCAGGGTTGATCTCACCAAAAACCACTTCGCGCACAGCAAGTCTCAAACAGGAAAACTTGAGAAAAGTACATGGGGTGAACATACTCGGAGTGGCAGCAAACATTGAGGCAGTCAGTCCAGCTTTGCAGAAAGCGAATATTTATCCCTTCCGATTCTTTTTTGGTGCCCAAGTTCTTTTTTCATGACAGTTCACCTCTTCAATCCTTTTGTAACATCCGAACAGAAATTCCACCCGGAGAGCAGTGATTGTCTTATATTTTGACCCCGGAAGCGGTCGAATCTTGGTAGTGGTTGGGTTGGGTAAATGATATGAAAGACAAGAAAGACTCTAGAATTTCTGCTTTCAAGTTGGCTTCTTCCTCAAGATTCCCCTTTTCAATTGATGACGGTTTCTCTCTCTACCTTGGTTATGAGCCATACCGTATCAATAGAGACAGTATATTTCAACTTTGTGAGGTTTGATTTGAATGATCTTTAAACATAGGTAGTCCAAAGTGATTCTTGTTTACAGAAGTGACGGCGGTTCAGCAGCAGCTGATTTTCAATTGGGTCGATTCAGTGATGCGTGTCGGTTTCAGTGGATCTTTGAAAAAGAAAAGTGAGTCGCCCGTCCTTCTTTGCAAGGTGGAGTGGATCCAGATTAAAGATCTCTCTCAGTCGCAGGGATTTTCCTTTTCAAGACTTGCAATGGAATCTATAATTTCTCAAGGTCGTAGCCTCGATCAGCACTTATCGAAGCAATCAAAAGCTCTCAACTCTGACGCTATCATGCATCATGCTGGCAGCTTTCTTGGTCAGTGTTCTCAAAGAATTGAATTCAATCGAATTTTTCGCTATGGGAGGTCCTCTTGATGGCTCACAGAGATACTAGCGGCCTCCTAAAGGCTACCAAGGCTCCAAAGATTGCTAAATACATGAAGTAGGAAATGGAAGGGTAATTTGAAGTTCAAGGCATTTTAAATTAAAAGAGAAATATTTCAGACGGAGGATAGACTCAGACGAATGGCATAATGTAAGGACGAGAAGGCCCAGTGCGACTGGGTCTGACGTCTGGCAGAGCGCGCGGAGGAAAGGGTCACTGAAAGAACGATGTATAGTTGTGTATGAATTATTAATTAATGACGACATTGACTCAGATGTGCAAGGATTGAATGACATACCTGAAAGAACGATAAAAATCGATGAAGAAGAAAGAGAAAAGGGGAGCAACCAGAAGAAAAGGTCCGACTCATACAGTAAACCCCCACGTGGGAATGGATCATTACACAGGCAGGTACTTCTTCAAGTCTCAGATAACATTCGCTTTTCCGCCTCTCGTGGAAATGAAATCGCTGATCATTTGGGCAAAGCTGCGGGTACCAAACCAAAATGCTCTCAGATTCCAACGACAACTGGATACTTTGAGCCGGCTCATCTTCAAACTCCTTTGGGTCAGCAAGTTTGGAAGTAAGCAGGTCTTTTCTCAGGAAGAGGAAACGTTCTTCCAGCTGTTCAGTCTTCGGTCAAGCAAAGAATTCATAACTTGTGCTCTCGTAAATCACTTTCAACTTCCACTTCTTCTCAAGTCACAAGGCAGCTGGATCGTCGTCAGCACCGAACTCAGTCGGTGAAAGAACAGACTCAAAGCAGTTGGGCAAGTCCAACTACCTAGACTATGAGCATCTTCCACGCTCTCAAGCTTCGCTTCTGGCTAGGTTTCACAGCTGGAGTTCCAAGACACTACTTTCTACAGCACAGAAAGTTAGCTCTGACTTCTGCTTGTACTCATTGTGACTGAGATGGAACCGAAGCTCACTTTTTCTTCCACTCGGAAAACCCGAAGCAGCACGGATGGAAATGAGATGGAAATACGGTTGACAAACAATCTTGCTAACCTCCTTTTCGATCCACCTACTTCTCTGCTACTCTCGACTTTTGCAGGGAAAGAAAACGGTTCGGTAGCTTCTTCAGCTAGACTTGCTCACTGCTGCTTCACCTGTAAACAATCTTCTTTGCTATCCTTTTTTAATTTCTTCAAACTTTCATCTTTTTGCAAATAATCCGAGTCGCCACTTTGTAGACCACAATTAACGATCTTTTTGCAAATAATCCGAGTCGCCACTTTGTAGACCACAATTAACGATCTCCAGACGAAATCAAAGCACCAAAAACCCATAAAAACCCTTAGATATTTCTTTTCTTCTCTTCCCCTCTCTTTCCCTCTCTTTCCCTTTCTTTCCCTTTCTTTCCCTTTCTTTTCTCTTCTTCCTTTTTGTTTTCTTTTTTTGTATATTCGGTAATCCCTTTTGTGTACAGCGTCGGCGTAAAACGCGCCTCTTGCAAAGAGAGTAATTCAATAAACCAACCAACCAACCAACCAATCACTGCTCATAACCAATTTGCAACAAGTGACACCAGGCTCTGCTCCGAGTTGACCAAGACTTTCCGCTGCTTTCACAGGGATCACAATCTTTCACTTTTTCCAAAAAATTTCATCCACTTTTAACAACCTTCCACAGCCTGCGTTGCCTTCCAAAACCTTCCACCGCCGCCAGAATCGTCCACCTCACTCAACAAGCTTCCCGAACCTTCTATCTCTGGATCTCTTCCATTCCATCGACACTCTCCCCCCAAAAAAAAACTAGCCACCTCCCAAACTGTACCTAGGTATCTCTCCATCCAATGCAAGATGATGGTGTCATCCCTTAGCCTCAGATTCCAGCCATGGTCCTAGTCCATAAACCCATAGTCCCTGCAGCTGATTCTCAATTTCCCTTTGCCACCCAAGACTCGTCAGAACCTTAGCTGCTCCTTCTAGACTGCCAATTTCTTACCTCTTGACAGAAGCCAATGGACCGCAAAGCTACTTTAGCATCGTTTTCTAGAGACGGCTAGATAAAGAGCAATAGTGAAATTCGGAGAAACACGAAGAGAAAGATACAAAAGAAGAACAGAGGAGAAACCAGGAAGATAGGTGGTACTCAGGTTGTGCAAACTGCAAAAGACTTAAGTAATGGAAAAAAAGACGACGGAAAGAGTGGAATCAGGTCTTTCGGAAAACGAAAGTGCGATATAGATCTTGTACCAAAAAGCCATCGACAAAAAAGGACGAAAAAGAAGAAGTGAGATTTAGAACCCTGAAAGAGTCCCCTTTCCTTCAAGTAAGAGATCAACTCACCTGCGAGCTCCAGCTCTTCAGCACTGAGCAACAGCTCTTGACTTCTATTCATTTGCAACATCAGTCCGTAGTCAGCTCCTCCGGGATGGGTAGATTGATAAATTTCTTTGAAGCTGCTAGATTCCACTAGTTCAAAGCCAGCGCGTTCTGCACAGCTTTAAAATTTTCAACAAGGAAAAGACAAGCAACTTCAGTTGCAGCAGAAAGTAGCCAAAGAAGAGACTTTATCTATACGTACCCGATAAAAAGATTGAAGGGTATGGCATGCTCGGGGATTCTATCGAAAGAAGACTGGAGAAAGAAGAGGTATCTCAACCCTTGACCGTTGCCACCAAAGTCAGTCGGCAAGAGAGATTGGCCCCATTCTATCTTGAAAGAGTCATGATGGCTACCTTGCTGCAGTTCTTCGTAAATCTTGTCACCATTAGGAACAATTCCCAAAAAAAGCCCTCCAACCACTAGGTGATCACTGACAGCTCTCAGCACCTGCGAAGTAGTCTCTCCGTTTTGGAATGAGTAGTGCAGACTGAAAAAGGCAGACACTACCGGGTACTTTCCGAGTCTCAATTTACGAAGCTGAGACAAGAGACAAGACTGGATCAGTGTCAGTAAATTGGAGGAAACATCACATCAAGCAATCCAACACAGGGAAGCCTTTTCAAAGCGCAACTGACATTGATAAAATCACCCACGCGAAGCGAACAACGAATCCTGGATTTACGAAAGGGAACTTGATTCAATCGTTTCTGGCCAGCAGCAATAGATGCCTCACATAGATCTGAAAGGAAGGGAAAAAACCGCATCTAGAGGATCAGACCAGAGTGTCAAGGGAAGTATTTACTGGTTCAAGGTACATAGTGCACTGACCAATTCCCAGGTAAGATTGAGTACCAACGAAACTGAACTTATGTGCATCCGAACCTTTTCCGCAACCAATATCAAGCACCTGCGGAAAAGGAGTTGGAAGGAGAGGTCGAAGCTCTGTAGAACCCTCAGAGACTGGGAGACTGCTGAGGACTCTCATATCTTCGATCCAGAATGGCTGGTCTAAGACTCACCGACATTGCCTTACGATCCGCGTAGTTCTTGATGACAACTGCCTTTACCCAGTTGCTCAAAATGGAAAAGGATTGATTGGGCTTGTTGTAACTCTCCTTGAAAGAGACTTCCTTTTTGGTCGAGTCTGTGAAGGTATGTAAGAAGGTTAGAAGGGGGAAATGAACGATAAGCATCAAAGTATGTGTCCAATCTTGTCTGGAAAGAGAGGGGAATCACATTGGCTTATCACAGCTTGCTTATCGCTTCTATTTGTAATCATGGCTTGAGGAAAGAAGAGAAGAAAGAAGGAGAGTACTTGATCAATGTTTGGGTGAGGAGAGTGATTTCCATAGAACAGTTTCTTTCTGTCCTGATCGGTCACGTGCGCCAATATTTCAGCAAAGAAATTATTCCTGTGAGCCACAGACTGGGCGTGAATGTTTCATCGCTTTTCAGCTTAGCTTATGCCCGTTTTCTCTAACCCCCAAGCAGCCTAAGGATAAGGATCTGTCATTGCACTGCAGAAATCTGTCTAGAAGCATGACTTCCAGCGTAACGCGTTCGGTCGAGAGATGATTTGGCACCAAAATTTTGAGGCGGCTTAGTACGGCCTTCTGGGTCGGCCCCGTGGCTGGTCTCGGAGACAGCGCTTTATGAGTAATCACGTGGGACAGTGTCTACAGAGGAATTGTCGTTCCAGGTCTTGACAAACCTAGTGCTGGAAGATGTTGGGGGTCTAGATGTTGGAATTTGGGACATGTAACAGTTTACTTCCTTTGCTACCGATCAGTATTTGCAAGTCATTCAAAGCTCGAGGTGTAGCCATTTCAAACATCTTCAGGAAAGCTTTACGTCTATCGGCTAAGAGTAGACGGAAGGAACCATATGACTGGTCAACTTACTGCAATGATCTCTGCTGATTGAACTCGTTTAGATATATATGAGGTTCGGATTCGCTCATCAAGCATGGATCGTTGAGTCGATCTATGCTGGATTAGAAGGAGGTACAGACCGTTTCACTGACTTCTACTCTCCTCTACTCTCATCTTTCTCTTCCAGGATCTATCGAAGCGACCATCGCTTTGGCTCTTCTCATCAACAGCATGAGCTATTCAGCTCTCATAGCAATGGCAGTACTTGTCTTTCGTCCTTCAGTTTGAGCAGTGATAGTCGCTAGGATGATCAAAGTAAGATGTGGTGCAGTGAAGGTGATAGACAGAAGAGTGAATTTGATGTAAGAGATCTTTACTGGAATCGAGTACCTCGTTCTCTTCTCCCACCAGACTCCTTACACCGGAAAAATCATCAAACTTCGTAGAGAGGAGCTGCGTCATACCAAGTCTTTGGCTTTCTACAGATCTCTGATCTTCTCGATCGGCTAATATTGCCTTCCTTTCTTCCCTTCCTCGCGTCTCCTCTCTTCCTTACGAATGTTCAGGTTTGGCCACTAATTCTGAAAGTCAAACGACAAGAGTCAGTCTAGTTTATACAGCTTACTCCGACGCTGACTTGTTCCTCCTAGATGGTGGCTTCTCCCTGTCGATTCTGGAGTCAAACATCATCTTCTTCACAAGTGCCCTTGTCGACTGCCCTATGGCTGGAAAGACTAGAATCTTGGTCACCCGTATCTTCACGTTCTTCCTCACGCCGATAGGATCCTCTACGGAGTTTTCTTGGAGCAAAGAACTTATCATGATCTTTCGGAGAAGAAAGGAAGATTCTGTCAGCTAATGGAGAACTATGGAACCGAAAAGAAGGATGTAGGCGAGAAGAAAGTAGCAAGCAAAAGGTCTTAATGAAAGAAATGTCAAAGAAAGCTTGGCTGCTCTCTGGAAAGAAGTTCATGACAAGAGGAGAGAGCCGAAGGAGCAGTTTCATTGAGTGTCTGCTCAGATTATCTTAAGGCTTCGGGTTCCTTTTTTTTGGGGGGCCCCTTCCTTCTGCCTCTACTCGCTCTCACTCAAGCAGCGACTGTCGAAAGCAATTTCATTCTATGGTTCTGGATTTCGAACAAGATCAGTGGTTGGGTGAGTAGGAAAGTGCATACATTTCGATTTCTTTACCTCTCTCGCTGTTCGTACTGACTTTATCCTTTCTTTTCTGGTTTCAGTTTAGCGGACAGTATACCTGTTTTCACACTGGTTTCGGCATTGCGCAGGAAATTTTAACTTTCTGTACCTGTTTTGCAGTCGCTTACTGTGGTTTGTGAGTTGTAAGAAGAAGAAGACGTGGATGGAGAATGAGAATGAGAAGCGGGTGGAAGGTCGCTGCTCTCAACTAACCGACTGATAAGAATGGCTGTCACCAATCTTACAATAAAGATTCAGAAAAGACAAACAAATGCTTCTTTTGAAGTCTTCAGAAACGAAACCCTGATGAGTCATTTCTCTTGATTTGCTTTCTCTTCTTCGACTGCTCAGCCACGCTTCTTTCTCACTCTTCTCGAGAGTTCAGTACGGCGTATCATATCTAGACTCTCGAAAGATGTTGGCACTTCAGACTTCTAACTTGCGACTAATTTCTCCTCAGTTCGCTTCAGTTTTCAACTGTTTTTGGAACTATCGGATTAAGAATCGTAAGTTAAGACAATTAAACAGAAGACGTTCGAATTTGTGTTGCTTACTTTAGATCGCTACCTTTTCTTATGCCTACTGTTTTCATTGGTATGCTTACGACTAATCAGGTTCCATGCTCCCTCCCTTATTCTTGATTTACTTCTTCATTGAAGCCTTCTGTCGTAGAACCTCCATAGAAGCAAAGAGATTGAATTCTCTTCCGAGATCATATTCATGTGGAAGTTATGTGGAGGGCTCTCAATGGACAATCTACCATTTGAGCTTTCCGAACTCAAGCAGCTTCCATCAAGGAAACCGAGGCTTTGGTCGATACCAGTAATTCAGGTGAGTCTGAGAAAAGAGGAATCCCGATTTGCCTGGTTTCTGTTCAGCGAAATGGATTGAGAAAAAGGAGCGGGAAGAATCTTCCTTCCCTCTTCCCTCCCTCTTTACGCCATCTTTTTCTAGATCTCCCTTTCTTAGATCTTGCCAACGTAGACTGACTGTTTAGTTGACACTCATTCCTTTGATATATCTTCCAGCTTACTTCTTGACAATTGCTGATATTCAACGTCGGCTCTCTATTAGAATGGACTCCTTGGGAAATTCCATCATTTTGGCTTTTGGTTTGATCACTATCGGCTATCGTTCTTCAGGCTATCGTTCTTCAGCGAGCCCTTCGAATTTAGGAGTAGCTCTTATGTACGCTTTTTCGATCGTTCAATCTTGTATGCTGCTCTAAGATCAACATTTAATCACTCCCGACGAAGAAACTACCCGTTTCTAGCCTGTATATACATCATCGTTCTTGACGAAGCTACAGCAGCGGCCGGTGTCGATTTTCGTTTCAACATTCAACACATGATCCCAGCCTATCCACAATTTTCTGGATTTCCATCGCTCATCGTTTGGGTAGCGTTTACCTTTCTGACAAGCTTTTGGTCATGAAGGATGGTCAGGTTGCAGAGCCAGGCACTCCTTTGACTCTTTTCGATAGAGAAGATAGTTCCTTTAGATCAATGTACGATCAAGCTCAAATCACAGCACAGCAAATAGATCATTGTCAAAAGAGCGGGCATAACGGTTAAAGTCACTGCTTCCATTTCGCTTCAATCGTCTTTTTCATCTCTTTCTCTCTCTTTTTGGTCTTTTTGCCCTTGTTGAGCTACTGGATTGACTTCAAACATCATCATCTCTTTTGAGCTTGCCTGTCTGTCCCGCGTGTACTTTCTCACCTGTAGACACACATAATATGGAAGTAAAAGACTGTAGCTCCAACTTAATTTGTTTCCACCTTGTGCATAATTCTTCTACTATGATTATCTTCAAAGTATGTCTCCTTTGTTTGTCGGTCTTTGGCGTTTCACACAAGTCCATTTGCACTTCTGTCTTGCCCCTTTGTCTCTGCTGCATCAAGGTGAGACTCCCTTTGTCACGCACAAGAAGAAAGAAATGGATACCCAAAGCAAAAGCGGACAAAGACTGTTTATTCTTGAAATCTATAGAAAGGAGCAATCGCCCAAATGAGCCATCCCAAACCAAAACTTTCCTTTCTTATGCCTGCTTCAACCTACGACAACGTGAGACTTCTTGCTGAAGGCGGCTTTGGAGTGGTTCATCTGGTTCAAAGGCAAAAGGACAACAAGGTCAGTGGAAGCCCTAAACAAGAAAGTCCGAAACAAGAAATGAATGGAACAATCAGGTGATCGTTTCTCTTCGATATGAAACAGAGATGCAAATGAAGAAAAAAGCTAACTGAAGTCTTTCCGTATCTGTTTCGGGAATGTTCCTGAATGCAAACCAGTTTTTTGTAATCAAAGTTCCACGGGAGGGTACCGGTCCCAAGGAGAGAGAGAATCTCATTGCTGAAGGTAGGTTACTGAAAAGTATCTCACACGACAATATAGTCCAGTTCCATGACCTAGATGTCAACCTCGGCGCTCTCTGTATGGAATATTATGAGCGTGGCGATCTGCGCACTTTTATTGAGCTAACTAGTACCAGGATGAAGTAAGTATAGGTTTATTCTACTGATTCAAAACAACCGTTTCTCAGATTTAAGAGATATCCGCTCGAGGTCCAAGACTGATTCTTTGCTGTCCGCTTTCTTACACCTGAAGTCAGTACGGTCTGATTTGAGAGCCTGCTGATTTGAGAGCCTGCGCTCCAAAAACCAATCATTCTGACCATTCACTGGGGACATAGTTTTCTTGGACACACACTTCAACGCCAGACTTGGAGATTTTGGGCTTGCTTTCTCCTGCCTGACAATCAGAAGGAGAAATTTCAATACTGCGGAGTGAGTAACAGATGAGTCGAAAAGGTGAAAGCCTGATATGTAGAGGATAACCACGGATTCACTTGAAGATAGAAGTTTTCATTCGTGGGTAAGATCTGAAGAAGCTGACCCAGACCCACTGACACTGTTCTCGTCTTGTCCATTAGACTCCAGGGTTTCGTGCGCCAGTGAGTGAATAAACTAAGTGCAGTCCCGCTCCCTGGGAGGGGTCACAGATTCCAGACATTCTTTCGATTACCTTTTGACTTATACTGCCTCTTTTATGATGTCTTAGGAGATTATCCACCACCGACCATACGGGAGAGCCGTTGACATCTGGGCACTTGGCTGTCTGTTCTACGAACTGTTCACTGGAGAGTAAGTCGAATGAAAAGAGTCCGAGTTGAACAATATCTTGGAAAAAAACGAAAATCTTACACTTTATCCTTAGTGACCAGCTTGATATCTCTTTCCTCTGACTCTCAATTGTTCCAACTGAACGTGTTGGTGAACCACAGCAATGAAGGACTTTTCAACGAAGAGAGATCTTCTGATGGAAGTTTGAACCTTTTCCAAACCATCGAATCCAAGAATCGGCTCAAAAATGAGGACGATTCTCATGTTGACTTGATTAATCTGATGATGATTACAGAAGTGAGTTTCATATATTTTTGGGTTGTGGCGATGTTTGACCCTTTCTCCATGCTTGATGAGCTTAAGAACTTCGGTAATCTGTTTATCGACGCAACCTCGATTTCGGTCTTAGGAAGAAAAGAGACCCACCAGTTCTGCTTTACTGGCAGACAAGAGGGTAGTCAGATGGCTCCGAAGTAGCGCAAGATCGGCCGAGTGAGTAGATTTCTCCACACTGTTTTTGATTAGCAAGCTTACAGAAGCGACCTGAGTTGACCTACTCCTCCTTTCTCTCTTGTGTCCTTTGACTACAGGTTCCTGGTAAACACAAATTCTTCAAACGCCGGGCTTCATGAGATCGGCATTTTCAAGGAACTTCATGCCTGGAAATCCAACAGAAGGCGCAGGCTATCTGATTCAAATATTTGCAGTTGGCTTTTGGACTTACACACTCTGTACATACTACTTTTAGTTGAATTTCCGATTACAAGAATGCTCCTTCTGCCCTTGTATCTGATAGAAAAGAAAGGAGACGACTTCTCAATTGAACCGAGTTGCGAGACGGGCACAAGAAACAAAGTCAAAGTCGACGAGTATCTAGTATTCCTTCATATCCTACATAATGTCACTGATTGGGATCTGGACGACAAAAAAACTCTTTCTGAATTTTGATGGCTTGATGGTGTGGCTGAATGTAAGCCGTGGGATTTGAAGAAAGATGATCAGCTGGCCCTTGACTCTTGCCTTTGTTTTATTTGCGATTTGACTAGCGCGAATGTTTTCTGTAGATCGGGAATGGTTTTCTGGATAGTAAGGTTTGGAATTGAGTTTCATAGAAAGAGAAAAGAAAATACCAGACTCAAGCGATGAATTGGAATTAGAAACTGTAGAAGTGGACCAAAGACTCACTTTCTGCGAAGCCAGTCCACTTAGTTCTGGATATTCTGCTTTGCATTGCACTGAATATAGCATTCTTGACTCTTTCAGGATAGACTCTACTGCTTCCTTTCTTGCTAACGTTGCAACTTTGAGTGAGTTCTTAAGGAACCTGGCCACCATTTACAATCCTTAAGAACAATCTCCATGGTTTTCAAAGCCTTCTCAGTGGACATCAACAGTGACATGTATGCTCTTTCTGGCAATCAATGCTGACAAAGTCAACTTTTTTTCCTTTGATTAGATGCAGAGAATTCTGAAAGTGCAGTCGCCAAAGCAGTTGCGTCCATGAAATAGGCATGGTCAACAAATTCGGGGTAAGCACAGCAATATTTCAGAGACCTTTAGCTGATCCGAAATAATTGAAAGCGTTTTTGACTGCAATTCTGTTCAGGTCAGATTTTTTACTGAAAACAAGACCCTCTTTTGGTTTTGTGGATCGGAAGGTGAAGCAGTGGACAAAGCACCATTGAGCTGAAGAACGAACTTCTAAGAAAAAGGGGGGAGAGAGTGCTACTCAGATCCCAGAAATAACTGAATACAGAAGCGTCTCATTATGTCGACTGCCTGAACTCGCTTGTTTAAATCTTTTGCTCTTCATTCAGGTTAGTACCAAAGCCAACTTGAATCAATTTCTCAGACTTGACAGCCGCCAAATGTCTGACTCTCTAGGGTGTGTCATGATTGTCATTCAGGTGAATACTGACCTATGAGATTTTTTTGCTATCATTTCTCTTAGTTCACCGCTCCTTTCTAATTCTAGCTCCTAGAATTGTAAAGTAGTGGTCATGGCGATCGCAAAACCTAAAGGGGCCATCAGTAGACCAAGGCTATTGCAGAATGTGAAGTCCCTATTGTTTGAGGAGGATCAATTGAGTTCCCAATACAGGGAGCAAAAGTTTCCGATCGGCTCGAAAGAGTAATGGCGAAGAGAACAGAGAGCGCATCGAGTCGAGTCAAAAATCATCAGCAAGTGGTAGAAGTCTCATTCATTTGCAGTCGTACAAGAGTTTTGGGAAGAAAAACAATCGATTACAAACTGTCATAAACGGAGCGCTTTGAACAACGAAACTTGCATCTACCTTCAGAGTACGATGAAAAGCCTGAGATCGCTATTCGCGGCATAATTCTTCGCCGCGACGATTCACAGATTCAACAAAATACCAGCATCTACAAGATTACCAACATCTCCAAAGTGAATAGATGCAAAAGTGTCCAGCGGTGATCTTTTGAATCAGATAATCCGTCTTTTCTTGTAGGGATTTCGAGGCACAAAGTTTCTTGATGATGTCTAGCTCACGAATTGAACCGTCTGGAAGCAGCTGTATCTTCTCGACCTCTGTAGTCCAGAGACGCCAAAATCGAAAAGAAGTGATTTAATTCAAAAGGGGCCTGTAAGCTCTCTATTTCAAAGATGGTCCGGAGGAATCCGTCTCTCTACTCACTGGACCAATTTTTCGCTACTTTGAAGCCATCTGCTGACTCTCTTGTCTGCTAGCAAAACAGAGCTAGTGGGTCTTTTTTCTTCCTAAGACCGAGGTTAAGTAGAAGACGGTTTACCGATTTTCTTGAGCCCGGCCATGAAGAAATGGTCAGCCCATCGACCGAACTCAAAACTGTGTAAAAACTCACTTCTGTAACCATCATCAGATTAATCAAGTCGACGTGAGAATCATCACCATGGTCGAGTCAAATCCTCGATTCACTTGTTTGGAATCATTTCAAATTTCTAGCAGAGGATCTTGCTTCTTTAAAAAACCCCTCGTTGTTTTGGTTCACCAATGCATTTTGTGGGATTTCGAGAGTCAAAGAAAGAGATACCCAAATGGTATTCAGAGATAGAACGCAGAACAACCGCTTTTGTTCAAGATATGCTCAGCTCCGACTTTTTTGATTTGACTAACTCTCCAGTGAAAAGTTCGTAGAACAGACAACCAAGTGCCCAAATGTCCACGACTCTCCTCTATGGGCGGTGGTGAACAATCTCCTAAGACCTCAAAAAAGGGGGGGGGGGGAATGAATCAACAGGTAATCAGAAAAATGTCTGAAATCTGTTGCATCTTACAGAGAATGTGATTGCCTTTGGTTCATTCACTCACTGGCCCACGAAATTCTGGAGTCTGACCAACGAGACGAAGGGGCAAGTGTCAGCGTACTCCGACTTCGAGATACTGACTGTTGCCTACTGTGTAATACCTGCTTCATACCGCAAACCTATTCCTTCGCTTGAACAAATCCAAAGCTTTCAAGAGAAAGTCTGACATTGAGTTTTGCACATTCAAAAGCTGCTTAACTAGAACTAGCCTTAGTTAGCACATACCCAAAGATCTGGACTATTATGAAGTGATGGAGGAGCTGGGAAACAGGACAATCAAAACTAGAGGATAAGGTCGCATACAATGATGACAGTGATTGATATGAAATTGATGTCCCTCAAAGAGAGTGACACATTGATGGGAAAAGACTGGTCACGTCGGTTCCAGCCTAGAGACAAATGTCTCCAAACTTCAAGTGAGAGATGGTTTTGAAGAAGAGGAAAGTTGATCCCAACTGCAAGCTTGATCTGGAAGTAGTTGAGTCTATCCTGAGCAAATGAAAAGACTTGAACTTCTTATCTCATGCCTTTGTGGACATCTCCTCTCTTGAAATTTTTGCTGTTTCTATTTACAGGCTTTCAATTTCTTTCCTCACTTTCCCGATTTCAATCGATTTTCCATCATCTCCTTTTTTCCCTTCCCCCAAGTCATGTGTAGAGAAACAAACGCTTTCG
>JAINUT010001256.1:0-76526 GCA_020205555.1 Panax stipuleanatus
AGAGCTTGGATCAACCATCCTCGGCACCTTCTCTCGATAGGCTGGGTGCCAGGTCACACCGAAATCTCAGGTAATGAGAAAACAGATTCTCTAGCCAAGGAAAGAGCGGCAAGATCTCCAAATCTCTTCTCTCTTCACCCAAGCAAAGCTTACTGCAGGCGCAAAAGCAGGGAGGAACGGGATCAAGATTGGAGAAAGAAATGGACAGAAGCATCGGGATCTACTACAGCCAAAGCAGTTTCCTATCGATTCATTACAAGTAGCCTTCCCACTTCCGAGCCATCTCCAGAACTTCATTGGAGCAGAAGAGACCTTCTGAAACTAGTTCAAGCCAGAACTGGTCACGGAGCCAGTTGATAGCACTTCGAGGAAAACGATTGTGGCTGGCGACAGCCTGCCTCTGGTAGTCTTAAAATTCTCCACTTGGCCAGCAATTGAAAGCACGGAAGCACAGAGCCCAAGTTCTGGATGTAGCACCGTTGAGTTTCCGTCTGTTATGTCAACTTCAAGTGGAACAAAGGGAAGTAAGCTGATGCTGCTGGTGAGACCTGGACCTCTCCAAAAAAGCGGGGGGAACTGTTCCCACCGCTCCCACCGACAAAAGGCTTTCATTCTTGTTATTGATCAGTGTTCTTTTTCCTCATTTGCATGAACTTTCTTCCCAGCCGCTTCTCTCGTCTTCAAAATATCTTTTGGCACACCCTCAAGCTCCAATCAGTTTAATTCCTGGCCACGTCAAAGTTCTCTAGCTGAGGCCTTTTCCCTCTTTGTTTTTTATTTTCATATTTACAACTTTTTTTTTACTGCTTGCGCAACGCTCTCAAGTTTTCTGAGATCATCTCCTTTATAAGTGAATACATATACACATCAAAGTGTATGTTTTCCTTTCTTTGGTCCATGAAACTGGAGTTATCCTCATATTTCCTTTGATTTTCGGTGAGTATTGGCGGGAAGAAAAGCCCTGCTCTTTCTTCCGCGCTATGTTGTCTTATTGCATTGGATGAATGAGACCTCATAGAGCTTGCAAGTTCTTTGATTGTGCGAATTGTTTTCCTCGTCAGCTCTCTCATCAGTCGCTCTCACGTTTGGAAAATTAGCCTCTTGTAAGCTGGGTTTCCACTCTCTCTTAATCTTATGTATCACAGATTCATCTGGACTGCTCTTTGCTAACAAAGATTTGCTACGGCACTTCTTCCATTCCTACAACACCCTGACAGATGTATTTACTTATACCGACCAACATTGTAAAGATTACAAGGTGAACATTAGTCCTTATTCTGAGAAAAGGCCATAGATTTGATGGCAGCAGCCTGTCCATTTGTAATATAACTGAGTTTCCTAACCTCGACTGAATCGATTTAGGTCGAGAGCTTCTCGCGTTGTTACTGAAGGATCCGCTTGTCACACGTCACTCATTTTAATGCTCATATTGAAACTTTTCTCGCTTCTCTGTGATCTCTTGCAGTCTGTTTAGGTTGGAAAAGCCCGTTCACCATCATACATATCTTGCAACCTCTTCATGTCATATTTTCAATCTTGACTTGAAAAGGTTGATCAAAGAGCTTCTAGCGGGGAAATTGGTTGCGCTAAACTCTGTTGCTTGGCTTCACTCAGTAGTTGGGCCAGACTTGACACTCGACTAGCGTGAGGTTGAACTGCGCTCAGTAGTTGACTCTGACTCCTCAACACTCGACTACGCGGACAGCGCAGTTAGAAATCTTCCTTATATAAGTTTCTTTTACTCTCCGAGTAGTTGGAACAAATTTCCTCCCGTCAGACCACTGCAACTAGACTCAGACAACAATGAATTCCATCCATATCCACTTCATGTGGTCGCAGGACAAGGAGCTACTCCAAGCTGCCCTCACCTACAAGGTGCGCCAGGTTTCCACAGCTGGTCTTCTAAGGCAGGGGAAAGGAACGGTAGTGGTCGAGGCCAGCATGCATGCGCATGATCCAAGCTATGAGCAGATGTCTGTGGATGTACCCATGCCGGGTGAAGTTGCAGCTCTGATTTTGCTCTCCGCGTCTTCAAAGATTTCTCTCGCATTTGAGAGGTTTTCCAGAGGGGCGGAGATGATAGTAAAGCTACAGGAACATTTCACTTTGTAGAGTGCAGCAGCTGTTGACTTGGACAGGGAGAGTCTAATGACCTTCAAAGGAAAGTGTGTTTTGATCGGAGCTGGAAACAGGCTGTCTCTGGAACCTGCTGCACAATGATTGTCAGACGAGATCGAGTATGGAGACCTTTGAGGTTATGACGGAATTCAGAACCGCGGTCACGGTGGCAAAACAAAGGGGCGGTGGGGAGAAGAGAAAGGTCGCTCGTTCAATAATCCAAGGGGGCATCTTGATTTCAGCCGTTCGGAAATTTACGTCAGGATGCGACATTGTGGCTGTGGGTGGGATTCATTCAATCAATTTTTGAAGCAGATCAGGATCCTTTGTTGAAACTTGACCTCATTCAACATCTCCGTATTCAGTGACGCAGAAGTGAGTTGCTCTTTGGTGCCCTCGAGCTCGCGAGTCATCATCGCTCGAGAGCCCAGAGACAGCCTGTCTGCAGCTTCAGTCGAGATCGCGCTTTCTATTACCCAAAAAGTTTGTATTCAGAGTTCTGAAATTTAGTCTGCCTTGTATTTGCCGTCCGGATCAGTTAGTGTCTATCACATACCAAAATCTACATCATCAGGAATCTTCTTCCCTTGGGTTCGCCGACCAGAAGATTCTAACTTCTTCAAGAGGGAAGTTAGATCGCGATCCAACCGAGGAGAGTGAATCAGTACCAACAACGAGCGTCCGAGAATTTCTGTTATGGCTTCTAAAGTAGGAAGACGGTCTGTTGTACTTGCATAGGCATGTCTCAACTTGAGCTTGATCACATTGAGACCCCCCCCCCCCCCCTTCCTTTGTTCAAATCTCCAAATCTCCCCTCATCCGTCCCGTGGTCTCTTCTCTTCCATGTCTTTCTGTCTTCTGCCACTGAGGGCTTCTTCTTCAATCCAATTTTTTTTTTTTATTTTTTTATTTTTTTTTTCGAGATCCTGTAAGCAAATTTTCGACGTCTTAGAGAAGTAGGCGACACTGGTGACACAGACAGGCTGTCTCTAGCCTGAAACAAAGGCAACACTTCTCTCCTGATTTTGAACGCGCCCTCCACAGACTGAAATTTTGTTCTTTTATGAATTCAAAAGCGTGGACCATTCAACATGAGTGCAAAAGAGGGGTATATCGCTATGTCGATCTGTCTCTTTGTTCTTCTCTCCCTTTGTTCGAATGTACAGTCCTGCCTCTGATTCTGTTGTAGTTATAGGTGCTGTTATTAGCTGTTTCTCTTACTTTTTCTTCCTTGCTTGATGTTTTTGTTGATTTTCGCCTTTTTTTTCTACTTCTTTCGTGACTACGAGTGATTCTCTTCTTCTAGTGAGTATTGCTCCCAAACAAGCACAACAGACCATCTTTTCAACGTAGAAGCGATCACAGAAATTCTCGGATACTCGTCTTTGGTATTGATCAGCTCTCCTCCATCGGCTCGCGAGCCAAGCTTTTTCCTTGAGAAGCTTAGAAATTGTTGTTTGGCAAGCCCAAGGGGAAAATGTTCCTGATGATGTAGATTTTGGTATGTGATAGACATTAGTTGATCCGGACGGCGAAAAAAAAGCAGAGAAAAACTTTGAACTCTGAACACCAGCCCATAGTCTAACGGAAAGCGCGATCTCGACTGAAGCTGGAGACAGGCTGTCTCTGGGGCTGTGGAACGATGATGACTGACGATGTCGAGAGCACAAAACACCAACATCCCTTCTGCGTCACTGCATATTATGCTTCAGATGTCAGAAAATTTGACGGGTACCGAGATGTGGAGTAAGGTCAATTTCCAATAAAGGATTCTGACCTGCCTCAAAAATTGACTTAACGTATTGCACAGCCTCAATGCCGCGTGCAAAAAAAATCCTGGTAGGCAGAGGGAGAGATCACTCGGGTTACATGAGCAATAGACCATTTACAAATGGGGTAGAGGGAGGACATACAGATGAACGTAGGTGGAATAGAAGTAGAGATCAGCGCAAGCAGAGATCAATAAAGGCAGAGATTCAAAAGGGAAAACCAAAGAGGGCTAGTGAAGCAAGGGAAAGAAGATAAAGAGAGAAAAGACAAGGGGAGAAGCAACGAAGAGAGAAAGAACAAAGAGAGGAAGACCAGAGAGTTTCTGTGCACTTATAAAACTATGGAGGGCTACGCACTCAGTTGCTTTGCCCTCCATAGTTTTCCATCAAATCTTAGGAAACCTCAGGGGCAAGATCGAACGAAATTGATTGTTCCTTATTGCATAGTGAATGTCAAACACCCGAAGTCTATTCCTTTGCCTGAACAATTTGGGGTTTTTGAAAGAGAAAGTTCGACTTTAAGCCTTACTCTGTCAAAAATTACTTCACTATAAAGAGCTTGAGCTGGCCCGAAACCAGAGACATGGACTACTATGAAGTGTTCGATAAGCTGGGAAATAGCAGAATCAGAACTAGAAGACCCACGTAGGTTCATCTGTTGCCCTGCTGATACTAACTTTAGATTCTGGTGCTCATTGTTATCTAAATGATCTTCTCTCTCTGCCATCAGATCTCTCTTAGCATGCGGTATCTTCGCTGATCGAAATCAATTAAGAGATGATCGGGCTCTTCTGTGTTTGATTTCGCGAGGCAAAATTGTTCGACCTCCTCAGAGACAGCCTGTGTGACAAAGGGAGACTCACCTTCTTGGAGATGAGACAAAGACATGAAACAAGCACCAAAAACCACAAAACCACAAAAAAAGAAAAAAAAAAAAGAAAAAAAGAAAAAAAAAGATAAAATAAAAGAGGGAGAACAAAAAAAATCAGGACCAGGAAGAAAGTTTGAGAATAGTCATAGTATGATCAGTGTTCCACCGGGCAAAACAAATTGAGATATGACCTATGTTTTTTCTTGCTTCCATGGTATGTTTTGAGGAACAGAGCATACACGACACAAACCAAAATTCGAAAGGAAAGATTACATTCCAGGTCAACAAGCTAGATTGGAATAGAAGATCCCAATAAAAGAGAAGAAGTCACGAGAAAAAAAGGGAAGAACAGAGGCTTTGGCCACTATCCTAGCTTTTCTGACATCAAAGTTTTCGTCTGGATGAGGCTTCGGAGTTTACTTTGGCACAGATACAAGATGAAAACCGCGGCATTGCTTGGAAGAAGAGGTAAGAGGCCTTTTCTTCTCAACATCCCAAAAGCATGGTGCAACTCATCTCACTCAAGCTTTGGCTTCTGAAGCTTTCGATCTAGGTGCAACAGAACACCAGTATGACGCATAGCATCAACATAGTCTCTCAAGTTGCATAAGAACAGAATCCTCTCTCGAGAACCTTTTCTGCCCTCCCTTCCTTCTTTCTTGCCTCTTCGAAGGGGACCAATAATGGCTTGTGATTATGATCCCCGTCTCCTTTTGAACTTTGTTTGGAGCAGATTTTGGTTTGCAAAATCTCTTCAAGCTCTACTGGGTCTCAAATTTTGACATTCATTTTAGTCTTGAATAAGAGTACTGAGAAACTGGCAAGCGCTGGGCATGAAACTGGGCATGAAAAGCTGGGCATGAAAACGTTCTCTATCTCGATCCACTCTTCCATCACCACAAAGCACTGTTTCTGGGACAAAAAGATCTTAGATCTGCTAGTCCTACTACTTCTAGGAGGCTTACAATTTAATCTCGTAGCGCTTGGGTGGCCTCAGAGACAGCCGCTGCCTCTAGCAGAAGACGATCCCGCACAAGAGAGGCTCTTTGGACGCAAAGTCTCTGTTCTTGCACGAGAAAAAAGCACAGACCTCGTCAACTCGATCCTAACCCTAAAGAAGCACTGCACAAAAGGAAAGAGGATTCTAGGCTGACACCTTCTTTGATCTTGTTTGTATCGTGAATAAATTGTCATCAACTCAAAAGTAGAAGGGCAATGTCGCATTTAGCGACTCTGCCTTTCTATGGGACAGGAGGACAGACCATGATGGCAGCGAAATGATAGAAACTATTCAGTCGAATGCTGATCCCGCAGATTTTCACTTTTCTTCTTGGATTTTCTTTCTTTAATTAGTGGAGTGGCCGGCGCGTTAACCTGAATTTGGCTACCTGAGCCATTTTTTCATTTGTCCTCAGGAGAAGTGATAGCCAGTTTCTTGTGACAGTGTACAAAAGATGATCTTAAAGATAGAAGTATCGAGAAAGGATTTGCGCCTGAGCTTGCTTTAAGAATTCGCACCTGAAGACAAGATGTCTTTGGGGTGAAAAGCTTCTTCTGTTAGCTCTCGTCCCATTGGTGTCTCTTTCCTACCTTTTTCATCTCTGAAGAAGCTCAGAGATAATTTTCGTTGGCGATGTGTGGTATCCAGAGGTACATGCGGCGTGAAGGAGCGCAGAAGAATTTTACTCGAGAATGAGACGCAAACTGCCGGAACCAAGTCACACACAAAGTGCCTGCTGAGTAGTAGTACAAAGAGTTCTTATAGAAGTTGAATGGCAAGCGTGACGTAGATTGGAGCTGGAGACAGACTGTCTCTGCAATCAAGGCTTCGTTTTGTGACCGAGACACGAGATCGCGCGGAAGAAGTTGTCACTAGAATGAGATCAATCTTGACAGTGTAGATGTGATCCAGAGACAAGTGGGCGACTGAGATCAAACATTGAAAATCGTAAGACCGCTTTGAGTCATTTTAACTTGCATTTTCAATTCTTTCTACCGTTTTTCCATGACGCTGAATCCTCCAAAAGGTGTCAGAGAGGCGAGCTTGTCACGAGAGTTGTCTTGACTGGTCGGAGCCTGCAAGGAGAGGGCGACTGAGATCGAGAAGTGAAAATCGTAGGTCAGCTTTGAGTCAATTTTCACTCTCGTCATCGTTTTTTTCTAGTCTTCTTCCGTGACGCTGAATCCTTCCAAAAAGTCTGGAGAGGCGCACATTGTCATGAGAGTCGTCTACAGAACAACTTGAAGAAGGTGAAGCCAAAGCCAGGAATTGAGTTCGAGTTAGGATGAGGCAAAAGCTCCTAGATTTCTTGGATTTGACATTTCTCATTTCGACTCTTACAAATGGGTTTTGATGACAAAAAGCAGCCCAAATCTCAGACACTTCGTACACGAGTTCCAAAATTTGGTCCTAGTGTAAAGTATCGAACGATTCACACTCTACTTCTTCAGTTCTTGCATTTCGACTCGGTTGGGGGAGGTTCATAGATCTAAAAGCCAGATATCCAAAGCTTAGTAGACAAAAAGCGCTGGGCTTCCCAAGTGACTGTGAAAGAGAGAGCGAGAAGAGCAAGCGAGTGTCAGGCAACCGAGTTGAACTTCCTTTACGCCTATGACCCAGGACAGAGATCAGGAATCTGAGAGTGAGAAGACAGCTTGATTACTCGCCGATATCACCGATAGAGGCTTCTCTCAGTTTCACTGACCCGCGCTTGAAGAATTCTTCGTGTTTCAAATCATCTCTTCTGTTCATCCATACTGACACATCAACCCCATCCCAGACAATGTCGTCTCCATTCGGATCCACTGCACTCGAGGGAACGACTACCAGCTTGAGAGAAGGCCATTCTCTCCCATTCAAGGTCTGACCGAGCCAGATGTCCTCTTGGAAAACATTCGGGTTATCTACCGAAGGAAGGTAAGAGATTAGAAGGATTTTCTCGAGACTGGACGGGATTAGATTGGGAGAGTGGCTGAGAAGTTGCAGTAAAGAGTAATCTAGTGAAATGACTTTCAAACATGTAAATAATTCCAGTGGAACGATAACCGGTGGAGAACCTTCGCTGTGTGAGAAACCCAAGAGGCGGAGATGCTGGAGGGAACCGAAGGAGCTGCTAAGGGAGGAAAGATAACTCAAATCCGCCTGTCTGTAATCAGCTAGAGGAAGATTTAACATTGAATGTGCATGTCGAATCTCTAAACATTCCAATCGGTCGACTACAGAGAGCAACAGGGTTAAAGCTTCGGTCTTCCTGTTTCCACCAATGAATTTGCCATTGATTTTGTACCCTCCCGGACTCTCCCACCAGGTCTCTGAAGTTTCTGGTGCACTGACGATTTGGAAATTTAGAGATAGTTTCCTGACTTGCGAAGAACCCGAGAATGAGTGGCTGTATTCTGATAGGAAGTCGTGATCTGAAGTCGAAAGGGTGAAACCTAAAGCAGCTTCTTGAACTGGACTGAAGCTCAAAAGCCAGATGACATTCTTCCCGTTCAAACACATGGGCTCATCAAAACAGCGACCATAGACTCCGTCGGGGGAAAGCCAGAATGAAGACCTTCTTTAGAGACTTGAGGAAGGAGGGAAGCAGCTTGAGGTCTTGTGGGATGAAGGCCAGACTTTCTGCAATTAATGTTTGCAGAGTTTCTAGCTTTGAGTAGATGGAGCTCTGAAGAACGTGGGAACCATTCAAGAATAAACCGGCTTGTTCTCTACTGCAACAGGTGTCGATTGGAGCATCGATAGCATTTGACATTCCCATCACTTGTTGCATGTATAAGTAAACCCCTAGCCCGTCCAAGTGGTTCAACATGGGGAAACAATGAGCTTGACCATTCTTCCATGTTCTGGGTTGTCCAGCAAATATTGAGAGAAAAGTTGGTATTGATCGAAGCCGAGGGTGACGTTCTGGAGAAGAATTGAGAGGAAGAGATTGCGAAGCCTGCGAGAGACCAACGATAAAGCTCTGAGAGTCTTGTCTCTTGCTCTGCAGAGGAGGTACAGTAGGACAGTATATCGAGTTAGTGGAGATGTGACTCAAGGAGACATAAAGGAAGGCACCATCGGAATCTTCTTCTCACCTTCTACCCTTTTCCTTTGCTGGACAGTCTCCGATCTCTGCCCAGTTCTTGATCGCTTAGCGAGGAGTGTAGCTTCATCTTCTAAGAGAGATAGACACATCTTCTAGGAAATATGAGAGAGAGAGTGATAGCCTGGTGACGACGTTGTTAGTATCAGGTTGTTCTTGATTCATCGTTTGATTGAGTGGTAAGAGGGCGAAGTTGCGTGAGGTGAACCTTTTTTCACCAAGGAAGTTTCTAGATCGAGCCAAAGGGATTGCGTCGACCCCTCATTTCTGGAGCCATCATGCTCCGCCTCGAGGCTAATGAGATCGCATCGAATGTCCTCGAGGCAGATGTTGGGAGTGGCAACGAGGATACAGTCTCTCTTTCGAAGATCAGCACGAGTGGGAGCGCGAGAGCCAAACTCGAACGAAACGCTGTTCTGGAACAATCGCTCGAGGTCAAAGACGATAGTGAGCGAAGGAAAGAGAAAGTAAAGAAAGAGATCTATGTATTCGAAAGGCGAAATCGAGCTTGGATGTGCATGTACAGAGTGGAGACGCGGGGCGGTGTCGTTACTGAGCGAAAGGTGGAGTGAGTGAGTCGTCTTCTTCTGGGGATCCTTCTTGTCTGAAGCGCTTGCCTGGGACAAGGTAACTTGTTCGAACTACCTAGGAGGTTCTTGGACGCTTTGGAGACATTGGAGGCTCGAGAGGCTTGGGGAAACGCTTGAGATCCTCGCGTATCCTCGAGACGACCGGTTGCGAATCGGGATTGACGTAGTGTTTCGAGCTGTTAGTGCCGAGAGATTGGAAGGGAGGTGGATTGAGGATCGAGAGGGAGTAAAGGTTCAGTTGCAAGCAGGAATTAGCAGTGAATCCGAGGCGAGGGCTACCTTTTGGGTCACTCACTTCTCAGAATGCAGAAACTCGTAGATGTGCTTGCCCTTACCAGTGACCCATCGTTCCTTCAGCTTTTCCAAGTAGCGAAGCCAAACTAGATGCTTGCCATCCTCGAATCCTTTCAGATTGTTGACGCCGTCGATGATGAATTCCGCGTCCGAAGCTGCCGCAGCGAGGTAGAGTAGATTTTCGATGGAGATGCCGAAGGTGCCGGTAGAGAGATTGAAGGGCCCTCCTTCCAGGTCTAGAGGCTCAAAGACTCTTTCGAGCAGGCGATAGACTGCGATCCAAGGAGCGACGGTGGTGTTGGTGTTGGTGTGGTTGTCTTGGATGGTCTGTTCGTAACGAGATCCGAGGGCGAAGTGTCTGCTGAGTTTTGGAAGGAGAAGATGGTGACCTTCCAGCGTCGTCGTCGTTCCTAAATTGAGGACCATGTGAAAGCAGTTCGGTGGCATATAGAGAGAAGTTCCAGCTCTGAGAAAGCAGAAGTTCCAGCTGAGATGCTCCAAATCTACTCCCTCGTCTTCCAGTTTGGCAAGGTGTCCTAAAAAGTGGGAGTAGGAACGCTCTTTCATTTGTTTCGGCTTCAACTTGCTGAGATTGGACTCTCCGACTTTGTCCTCTCTGAACTTGGCCATAGCGCAGCAGAAGAGTTTCCATCCTTCATGGCAGTTGAGCCAAGTGCCCACTGAGGAGTCGTCGAGGTGAGGACCAGTGAAGGCGAATCCCATAGCAGATAAGAAGAAGCTCATGTAGGACTGTGGCATCTCCTGGTCCTCTAGGATTATTTCTTGGTCTTTCTCCTCCAATTCCTCTAAGGCGGTATCGTTTGCATTTGGGACGGCTTCTTGGTGAAGAAGATTCTCTCTGAACCATGGTGGCGGCTGATTGGTCGTGACTGGAAACTGTTCAGGCCTTGAATCGAGAGAAATCCATACCTTGGGACTTGGTGAGACCTTCCTTCCATCTTGACAGAGTTTCGCTCCTTGCCGTATGGCACTTACCTTCCCATGCACATAAATGAAAGGTTCACCTTGATCTGTGTGCACGTCCAGTCCAGCTTGAGAAGTGATGATCGAAGCGGTGGGGAAAGGTTTCGCGCTTCTGAGGACGGTGTGCAGCTGGTAGAATTTGAAGCTTGATGTCCCATTTTGCTGATTAGGGAAACCACATCTTTTGATGTAAGAGATAAATCTGTACACAAATTGATGCAGGAGACTCTTGCGGTAGTACGACGTGGAGAGAGATCTGGAGTTTGATAGGAAGGTCCCGTTGGTAGGATTCTCGTCCCTGGTTCGACGTCGTTTTGGGGAAAAAGATAGAGCACCATTCGAATGCGAATCAAATGGATCTCTTGAGCTTGATCCGGAACCGCAACTAGAACCAGATTTGAACCCAAAGTTTCCGCCAGACTCGAGCTTGAATGAGAGTCAGGATGGCTTGAATGAGAGTCAGGATGAGCAAAGGCGGGGGCTTGGAGGGAAGGATCGACTTGTTTCTCTTTACCTTTGGTGAGATGGCAAAATTGAGAATGAAAATTTGTTCCACCCTCAGAAGCAACAGGAATCCCGGATTTTTCAGAATGTGCACGCCCATACTCTTGTTGGGCATGTATTCCTGATCTCGAGCGACGATTCAAAGATCTCAAAGTTTCTCTCAACAATGTTTTCAGAGTCTGCAATTGATTGAGCTCAAACATCAAATCACTTGATCCTTGAGTTAATCGCTCATCGGAAACATTGACTGAAGAAGCAATCTTTGAAGGCCACTCCGAACTCAGAAGATTACTTTTTGAAGAAGCATTAACTGAAACTTTAAACCTGTTTGAAGTTGATCGAGGTGGAAAGAATCCTCCAGCTTCAGCTTCAATACCTTTCTTCATAGCTCCATCTACATTCAAAGAGTGATTGAGATCGTTTTCTTTCCTTCGAGGTTTGAAACTGGAAAGTTGATTACGAATGAAGATCGTATGAGGATCGTGAGCTGGAGGAGTAGTAGACCTAGAGAAGTAGCAGACCTGGGGAAGTAGTAGCAGATGGATAAATGGTAGACATGACTAAAACACTGAAACCGGCTTCATCTAACATTTCATGATGAATATTGTGGCGACTAAACCTTGAATAGCTTCCATTAGATCCAAAGATTTTGATCCAACAGCCATACGACCAAAGTGTTGACCAGCTATGTTGCGAGCTGTGATTCCAACAGAATTTAAACAAGGAGCGGAGCAATTGAGAAATAAACTCGTTTTTGAGACATGGACCCGGAAGAAAACTTCTTCGAGGTGAGATATTCGGTTGACCTCGTCGTGAGGTAGACCGGTCGATATTTACCACTCAAGATCACCACCTTACAACTTTTTCCTCGATCGAGACGGACTGAAATCAAACGACCTGTCAAAGTAAAAGAAGAAGAACAGAAAAATGAGGTTATGTGCAGTTCCAAAAAGACAGAGAGAAAGAGAAAGATGAATCGAGGTCTTGACTACTCACTCATTGTATGAAATTGACCTTGTCTCACAGATCGTATTTCATGACACAAAACTTCCTCAGATGGTGTTTTCACTTTGATTTCTTTGAACCAACTGAGATTTTCCACAACACACCACCAAAAAGATTCACTTGGACGACACACCTTCTTGAGCCCTTGCTGAGTCCACGGGAAAATAAATTATAGTAGGGAAATTCAACAGGCAGTTTGTACAGGCAATGTGGTAGCGGCAGAGACTTTGAAGAAAAATTTGTGATCTCAGAAGGGGCAGAGATTTGAAGACAAAGTTTAATGATGAGATAAAAGAGCAATTCGGGATTGCCAATGAAAGAAGCGGAGATTGTTCATGGAGACTGTGAAGAGAGCATTGAGGGGTGATTTGCAAAGCAGCGCAAGACAGAAAAGCACCAGGGGGGCGACCAGCGATGAAGCATGCTTGAAAGAGAGAGAAGAAAGATACAAAGTCCAATGAAGATATTATCCACAGTTCTGATCAGGTACTTCAGCATATGGACTTCTTTCAAACTTGTTTTTGAAGCAGTAGCCAGCTGGACCACCATTGTCCAAAGGTACCCCAAACAGGCAGCTTCCAGCACACCCATTGCCTAGTTGACAATCACTACATGAGAATCCTGGATCTTGAAAACCATAGCGACCACTACAGTCGGCCAAACTAGAGTTGCAGTCGTCTTCTGGTAGACATAAACACAACTCATCATCTTCGGTACACTTGGGAATTGGAGCTCTTTCTGATAAAACTACTTGATGAGATTTTGTGACCTTATTGTCAAACTTGGAAATCCTATGCAAAACTCCTTGTAAATCAATTGTGCTCACAACTCCTTCCTCATAATGTTCTTTCAGCTTGGTTCTGGCTCTCTCGACTTATTTGATCTGCAATCTTGACAATATTTCATATGCAACCAATTCCGGTACTATCCTACTGCTACCAGCCAACGTCTTGCGGCACACTTGACTTGAAACAGTGTTGTCTAATTCATTACACTGGACATTCCCTAATGCCACCCTCATGCCGTTATATTCTTCATTGTCAAATTCTCTGCCCATCACGGCTGGTATGGCGAATAAAGATCCTGCGCAAATTAGGCTGGAGACTTGAAGAAGAAGGAGAAGAAGAAGCTTGAGCATTGTAGACAGAGTGATCCTTTTTGAGGTTTGATACTATGATTATAGAAGTGATGAGAGAGAGGAGTCTTGCTGCTAAATGTTCCAATTCTTTGGCCAAGAAGAGAGAGAACGAAACTCAACCAAGTCCTGTTTATATAGTGTTTTTGGACCACAGGCTTTGGGCTAGGTACCGAGTGACAGAGTGGTTGGATGCCCTTGTAGTCCAGGAAACGACCTCATGGGTCTGCAAGCGTGATAATCAAAGCATCTAGGTCATCCCCAAGAAAAAACAAAGAGGAAAAAACCCCCACTAAAGAAGCAGTTTTGATCGCGAATTCAATCATAAGGTCAAGGAGATACGTGCCGACTCGTTCAGAGAGCAGACTCTCTGCGATCTGAGACAGGCAATGACGGTTGTATCTTGAGAACAAATGTTTGATGTCCACTCCAGTTAGCAGCACTCTACTTTTCTCAAAGTTATATATTCTTCAATTACTACACTTTAAATTTTTGATCATTCAATCAGTGAATCTAAACACTCGAAGCATCTTCTAAGCGGAACGGAAGAGCATTACATTGCAATCATGACTTGGAATGGTCAGAGTATGTAATCGAAAACTGCCCCTTAGATCCGATTGTGATCTGACTGACAGTCAACACAGAGAGCTATGCAGCTGCAGAGGACTTTGTTGGTCTTATATATTGAAGCAGAAGAGATGAAGGCGGTTTGGGAACCAGACTTGCCTAGGGTAAGATTGAGTAGAACTTTCGAGATGGAAGAGTGTACCCTGACAGCTGAACCAGCTAGAAGGGAGAGCAGAGTACGGCAGCCATGTCGCTGCATTAACATCTATTATGGAATCCATCTCTGACCCAGCATTCATCCCAGAACTGTTAAAGCATTGAAGACTCAGAACCTAAGAGCAAAACAGGATTTATTTCATCCTCCCTCCGAGTCACAGCTATCCCGTTCCACTCTGCACCCTTCAATCTTCCCACAAATCTCCCACGAGCTCCAATGCTAGAATTAGGAAACCGGTCAAGTGCCTGGAGTACGAGAAGCTGGGATTCTACTACCATCTTATCGACCGGGTGGTTTGTCGGTTACAGCTGCAAGAAATGACTCTCAAAGCTCTCTCCGAAGACTTCAAAAGCTGATCTCATTTTCTCCTTCTCCATTTCCAAGATCAAATCCACGCCATCAACTTTTACTCGCTCACAGAAAAGGCGCTTCTTTCTAGTCGCCAGATATCACGTCCACCACTAGAATCTCCCAGTCCTCTCTCCGCTATCCCGCTCTCTCTCAATTCTTCGCCTTTGCAATCTCTCATGCATTCGTACTCTCTACTAGGATCTAACGAAGAATTGTCTTTTTCTAGCTGAATGGCCACAGCTCCTTCTGCGCCGCTCTTCTTCTATGCTCATCTTGGAGTGCTGGGAATCGGAAAGTGTCCTTCAAATCTCAAATGTCCAGCTCATCTCAATCACAAATTCTCAGCTAGAATCTACGAAGGGAGCTCAAATGGTACAAAGGCGTTTGGGGAGAATAAAGGAAAGGCTGGTTCTGCTACTGCAATCAGATTGGAAGGAGGTCCTGGCAGTAGCTCTTGGAAGTACTCTGGGTTGAAACCATTGACTTATAGAATCTCTAATGGGATCAGATGCTGGCTGTGCATACCAGTCTGGTAGGGTCAGATCTAGAGACTAAGGATCTGCAATCTTGCTCCAGCTTCGCTAACACAGAGTAAGTGGCTGGAAGAGAAACGCTCTCGAGATGCTTTGTTTTTGACACCAAGTCCACTAGGAAGTCAATCAAATCTCCCTTCTACTGCTCCAAGTTTTTCTGGCTATCGGATTACCCCCTCACACACACACAAAGGTCAAGTTAAGGTTATCAGGAATCAGAACCTCAATCAGACAGAAATGACTGCCTTCCTCACTGTCTCTAACGAGAATCTCAGTGCTTGTTCGAGTTCGCTTGTCCAACTTGATCATTTGTCTTTCCATCTTTGTCTGATGTATAAAGATGACATTCTTCGCTCCTTTTCAATTCTCGTTCTCACCGTTTCAACTTGTTTCTTTTTAACGTGGCTTCTATCGCATTTCAACAATGATTCTTAATAAGTTGGCAAAGGAAGGCGAGCGAGCCCAACATTGGGTCAGGCCATCTTGAAAATCGGAAGTTGTTCCAACGGTCTGCGGTCCATGTTTCAACAAGTTCCTCCTATGATTCTACAAGCCGCTCCCGTCCTATATTCTTGAACACTGTTTTCTTGTTTTTGACTAGGTTTGCCGTTCTACTTGCAATTTACGAAGTCCAATGTTAGCCCGACAGTCTATCTCCAGCCTGATAGGTTTTCCAAAGCAGATGAAAGGAACGAAAGATCAGGGCTGGAATCCAACTACCTTGAGTTACTCGGGTGTAAAGAAGTGTCTCTTCAAGTGCTTTCTCATATTCTCATGAGGCCATCGGGCTTACGATCAAGATGGAAATTCAATGTCAAAGAACCAGAAGGAGAGGTTGACCTGACTCATCTCTTCCTCGGGCGGAGGTTGGGAAGGGCCTTCATTCGTCGGGTGAGGTTTGGTCCTTGTTTCCTGCTGTGAAATCAGCTTTTCTACCTTTGCAAGATCAGATTCACTGAGATTTGTTCAAGGTTGTAAATTCAATCTGTAGTTCCGAGTGAATGACTTTGGATCTTTCATACAGTGAAAGGATTTGACTGGTAGCTAGGATCGAGATGGCGCGAAAAATGTTGTGAGAGATAGTGGGCAAAGTTTGTTAAATTGATTCTCAATGGCTTTCACCCACCTCGTGTTCTTGCGAATGGCGAAATCTTCCAGAGAGCATTGAGAAAATACTACACGCAAAACTTGGGGAGAGGCCTTCCACAAGGGTCCAAAAAACTGGGACGAGAAGTTTCGAAAAAGATTGAATAGAACACCAATGGCGATATTCCGCAGCAAGTATCTAAAGCGTGCATCTACGATCTTCTCTCTGCGTCCTGTCTTAGTATTTGGTGATTTATAAGCCTTAATTCATGAATACATGTACATTGTAGTGCGCTAACAGACTCTACTAGATTCAGAGAGGCTTCTTAGTCGAAACGAGGAGGATTGCAGAACACATTGAGCTGGCGGAAACCTCAAGAGCAACGTTCCACAGCATTCTCATCCTGCTCTGAGTGAAAATCCATCAATATTGAGTAAACATCAGGGGGATGTCTCATAGACGAAGGAGGCTTGGATCGCGCGGTCCAAAATTTAGTAATGTCTGCGACAGTTTGCCCGACAGCTAATCGCTGTGACGCTGATCTTCATGGACTGCTTTCAGACTCTTATCAGCTACCTTCAGAACGTCTTTGACGTATGGCTGCTGGAGCTAGCATCCGGAAATCAGAGACACAAACTCTATGTAGCTGGAGTCAACGGAGCGGTAGGTGCCTCAAAGATTCCACACTATGAATCTTTGGAATTTTTCAACCATGTTCGTGATCTATTCATTTCGATCTACGTCCACAGAAGGGAAGTGACGACAAGCGTCTCATGGAACGGCCCATCTTGGACGTCTTGCAGCTCTAGTCTGCCATGTACACTATTGTTCTCCTGAGCTTTACAATCATTTGATAGCAAAGTTGGGACCAGAACCACTAGTATGGCTGAAAAAAGTCACTTCCGAGTCTTCCGGTTGCTTGAAAAGTTCAAGATCTTGATCTTTTGAGGTCAAGGTGAAAAGCTCAGATTTGGACCTGCCTATGGCATTGCAAGAGCTGTGATGTGAGTAAACCATCTCAATCGAAACGCGATTTAGTGTGCATACTTCTCTTCCTGTTCAGCATCGCGGCCTTCTTTGTTCTCTACGATTTTGTAACTCTTTGCAGAATTGACTTGATCCGTGCTAGAGGATTCTGTTCTTTTCGCGTTGCTCTGCGCCCCCGCCCTCGGCTACCCTTTTTTTGCCCTTCGATTTGTGCCTGTGTCACCTATCGAGAGTAGACTCTTGCCGTTCCATTGCGAGTGGCCTTCCGATTTCAAAACCATCTCCAGAACTACAGTGGAGGAGAAGAGACCTTCCCAAGCTGGTCCAAGCCAGGACTGGTCACGGAGACTTGCTGCTTATCATCGAAGACTCCAACATCATCAAGACTGCTCTACTCCGCTGCCACTGCTCAAAATGAGACATTGAGAACCCAATCGTTTTAGACAAGAATATAGATGATTTGGAGATGCAGTTTGGGGATTTTGCTTTCTTGTGAGAAAGGCCTAGGCGAATGCCTTAATCGAGATCAAACGCGAAGAATATTTTCACGGATGACAAGAATCAAAAGTGACTTGTTGACTTCTTTTCTTTCAAGAGACATTTTCCAAGCTCTGGGAAGAGGACGAGTTACCCTAAGCAGAAAGTATCACCTTGAACTGTAGTCAATCAGAAAAAGGCCAAAAGCTGCCGAACCTCCTGAAACATTCTAGGCTCTAGAAATTGAAGGAAAATGAAATGGAAGGAACAGTGCGGCAAAAGCAGCATGATTCAGGTCCCAGAGCAGATAGACTCTGGATCGCCTCGGATCGAGAAAGCTGGAAATTGTCGGGATCAGTAGCCGAAAGAAATAGGCAGTACAATTTACGCCTGCGACTTTGCGTACTTGGACACCAAATCTAATGGTAGCGCCCTTGACATAAGATCATGCTGCGACATGGACGTCAATTCTCCTTCTGCCATTACTTTGCCTGACCTCATGCTCAGTTGACTGAAATGGAAGGTACTCAAGAAATTGCTTCGAGATCGTAATCTGTCGAGTCGTGTCTGACCTTCTGCCCATCACAGAAAGACGCGCTGTCGGGAAAATCCACAGTGTCGCTCGACACGCGCGTCAACACTTGATCGATATCCCTGGCAGCTCTGATCAGGGAAAGCAGAGCTGACAGGCTTCTTCTATTGACAGCTTACATTATGATCGGATGGAGAGGCTGGTCATCTCTGGTGGAGCGGTCTTCATTCCAGCTCCAGTCCTCAGTCTCTTTCTCCAGCGACCCACCACACCACGGGGTCGCACCTGTCCCAGAATAGCAACTGAAGTGTAAAAGGAAGATGTAGGAGGGTGAGTGTGAGAGTTTGACTCTGAATCAGTTCCAGACTTTCGAGAAAAGCGTGGCTGTTCTTCAATACTTGAACTTCTCGTTGAAGTTGAGAGAAAATGATTGAAGGACAAACCATTTTGCCACTATCAGTTGAGAGATCTCTGAACCATCCAAGAATCCCTTTGAGAAATTCAAGAGCGTTCTCCGCGAAAGCTGGACTCCTGATCAGTTGTGCTTTTTGACCACCATCAGCGTCAAAGAGTAGACCTAGGTGGGTGGCAAAGTCTTGAATTCCACAAAAAGACCTGCTCACATTCCCGTCTAAAAGCATTTGAAAGGTCTGAAAGACAGATTTTGCCAAACGCTGTTTCAAAAGATTGATCTGCCGTCAGGCATGGGTGGTTGATTGATTAAACCTATGTCTCAGTGCCATGAAGGGCATTCGCAAACATTCACCAAGACGCACAAACTGTTTCATATAGCTTTGCTGAGAGATCCAAAGCTAATACACAAACTTTTCTCATGAGAAACTTGAAAAATAAACATGCAGCAGGCAAAATACAAGCGTGGGTTTCTTGTCACAAGATGGACTAAAAAAGTGTGAAAGGCATCATAAAAAGGAGAAAAAACATTCGAAACAAGCGCAAGCAGATGAGTAAAGACAAAATCGTACAAGAAGCGGGATGGACAAAGAAGAAAGACAACATAAGGGAGAACGAGCAAGGTGAGACGTGCAACCCAGGGACATCCAATCATCCAAAATTCATCTTGACCGCACCTTTTTCTGAATAGCCCGCAGAAAAGGATCGTCCTTTCTTTTCTCTCCATTCCAGTCAGCTTCTCTCCATCTAAACCTGACATCTCACCTCTCAAGAAAGAACCAGTCTCTCCTAACTGACCCTCCTCTCTCACTTTGACCCTTCTAGGATCCGCTTCAATCGAAGTATAGCCTTCTAGACTTTCCAAAGAAAATTCTCCTACAAAATCTTTCGGATGCTCCACTTCTACCTTCCCAAACAGAGTTCCAGCACTTGAAGTCAAGATGACGTCTGGATCTATTTCGATGTAGTTTAATCTAACGGATCCCAGAGCTGTTGCAGCTTGAACTCTGACTCCTGAATCCTTATTGGTAGAAAATAGATTCGATGTGAAACTCGAATTTGATCCTGAGAGGGATGTTCCTTTGAGTATCATCTGAACATCTATAAGACCAGAAGCAGATTCGATCTCTAAAGAGTTCCCAAGAGTGCACAGTGCAGTTGTGATTTGACCTGAAGAAAGGGAACGGATTCTAATATCTTGAGCAGTCATGTTGATGATTTTACTTTCTCCAGCCTTTGCATCTAAACTGATCCAATCTCCTCTGATGCTTTCCAGAGAGATTGTGTTTGCTGAAGCTTCGATCTTTGGAGATGTCAACTCGGAACCAGATCGCAAATTACCAGACGACGAGTAAAGCTCAAGAGAGGTGTTCGCACTCAAAGACTTTAAGAAAGGAGAAAGAGAGAGAAGTATTGGATCAGATTGGAAAAAGAGTAGAACCGATTAAAACCAAGAGAGAGTAAGGCTCGTTGGACTTACTCTGATTGCGATGTCTTGTCCCATCTGACCCACAAATGATCCAAATCGGACTGAGCTCTCAAGATTCTGATCCATTAAGAGTTCTCCAGTTGCAGAGGCCTCGAGAAAAGGTAAGTAAATGGGTTCCAATCCCCTTTTGACTCTTGGAATTTGAAGGATGACATTCACGCTTAAAGACTGATCCTCTTTGAATGAATTCTCATCGTTTTGATAGAGACCTATGCCTTCTCCGTTTCCATGAATCTGTCTAAGTTGATAGATATCCAATCGTATCAAATAGAATCGGATGAGTGTAAAATGCTTCTATCCAGACTTTGATGTCGTCGAAAAGATCATCATCCGCAATAGAGAAAAGCTCTGATCGGATTTCGATCGAGGTAGTGTGACTTCTTCCGCTAGTGTGGAAGAAGAGTGAAGGAGCAGAGATTGGAAGAGAAAAGGAAGTTGTTCTATACCAAGTCTTATCTGGGACTAGGACTGCATCCGACCAAGTGGCATTTGAAACAATGTTTCCATCAGAAGGAAACGGTCCGGGTGGTGGCTGCTCATTGTGCCACACAAGAGAAAAAAGTAAAAGCGGGAGAAAGAGAAGAGGAGAATTCATGATCAGAGAAAGCGCAGCTTGAAGAGAAACAAAGGAGGAGATTCATCTATCCAGATCCATGAAGTCTGGATGGACATGAAACTTACTAGGTATACTCCTTGACCCTTCTTGGATACCCTGAGAAAGGAGACGGTAATTGAGGAGAAGACGAAGAGTAGGAAAGTGCCAACTAGGAACTTTTCCCTTTTCTTTCGTCTTCGTTCTCTCTCTGCTACGTTCTGAAATGCTATTGTTTGATCTAGAGATATAGAATCATAGCTAGGAGGAACTGCTACCGAATCATATCGTTCTGCGTATTCGACGTCCTCTGCTGTAAAGCTTGAGGCTAGGAGAGGTTCTTCTTCAGGGTCCTGGACTCGAATTTGCTGAGATGGTCCAGCAAAACTTGATGGAGAATAGTCACTTTCTGCTGGTCTGTGTGTATTCGTAGGGATTGGATCGTCTTTGATCGTCATCGAAGTATGTAGTAGATCAAGTCGTCGTGGTGAAGAGACGAGGAAGTTGTGGGGTGAGTCGGACCGATCTAGCTGAATTTGAAAGATTCAAGTTCCACGAGGTCCTTACGTTGAACCAGGATGGAGCGAATTTGATCGAGTCTCCTTCGCTCTTCTCTCCTTTCTTCAAGATCCTCGCGAATAGTCAGCACTTCTTCAGCCTTGCAATATTTTCTGTCAGACAATTCTTTTCATCCAACAATCATGTATCGAGCTCCCAGTGATTACCCAAGTCAAGCTGATCACAAGGAAAGTCAGCCCACTCTTCCACAAGAAGACGCTGCTGTGGAGCCGGAGGTTCTAGTTCATTCTCTATTTAGACCCAAAAATGAAGATGAGATCACTCTAGTTGACCAACTCAAAAAAGAAATCGAAAGAAAGACAGAGGAGGTGGATGTTGATCCAGAGTACATCATGTACGTTTCGTGGGAGGTTAGTACGAGTTCCGAAGAACGAATCGTGCCCTTACCGATAATTCGCCCGGTAGACTATGGATGAGTGCTCATAATCTTTGTTTCTCTTTCCTGCAAAACCCAGTCGGAAGTCGATGGATCGGAGCAAGATTGGAAGCGTTTAGCCCGTCGAGCCATTACGGACGAAGATCCTTTAAGCACCTGCTGCATCATCTTCGTAGACCGTCAGTCTCTCCAAGATCAAAGTGTCATGATGGTTCAAACGGAACCTAAAAGTGGTTCTCCAGAGGTGATCGGGAGATGTCCCGCTGCGGAAGCGAGTCTGACTGCAGTTGCGGTAGACGTTAAGGGGGGGTGGTCTCGAAGAAGTTCTCAGTCAAGGGCAGGACTCAGAAGTTATTTGGAAGTCTTATTAGGACTAGAAGAGGAAATATGACGAGAGAAGGAGGTTGGACTCAACGAAGATCTTGAATGAATCATTACTCTTCGACTTCTATCGATGGCGATTGGGCAAAGCGCATCTTTAACAAATTCGATTACAAGTTTCCCCTATACTCACTTAAATTTCATGAGATGAATTATATCTAAGGCCTAGTATCGATCTAGCTGACTTGAAGGATTCTCTATCTGTATTTCTCTCTTACACTTGATACATACGCTACGAAATGAAGTCTAGACTTGTTTGTTAACAGCTGGCAGAGATGGCGGTAAAGATACTTAGCTGAGAATATATGTCATGTATGAAGAGGACGAGAAGCAATGAACCTCGAACACAACCTAACGAACGGGGTGATGCGTTGAGAGAAGTCAAAGTTAAGCTGTCTGTCTTGCCAACCACACCACTGATTCGATATTCCTCTTCATCTTCTGATTTGATTACAATTCCAAGATACCCAAGCTCACTCAAAGCATTCCATCAATATCCAAAATCACCAAGCGCAAGCAGGTCTAAATCTATAGCAGCTCTCACAGATGAGCTTCACTCCTTCCCTGTCTGAAGTTGTTACCCTGACTCAGTACACGCTTCCATCTCACTACATAGCAGCTTGCAGATGCTTAGGGACAGTCACTGATTATCCAACAGCAGCCATCAATCGATTAGCATATAATTCATCCTCAAGTTTCCGTCCTCGTTGTGGGAGTTGCGTCAAGTTGACTCTGCAAATCACTCCTCTAGCTTCGAGCTGGGATCCGATAGATTACTCAGAGAATGGTCGAAACTTGACTCAGAAAGCTCCAAGCGTGGTCGTCAAGTTGGTGGATGCGTGTCCGATCCAAGGTGATGGTGTAACTCTACATTGACACAAGGAAAGAAGTTGGGTTATCAAATTCATTTTGATCTAGCTTGGCCCAGTAAAGGTATCAGTGATGAGTTTTCCTCGTTCAACATGATTATGGGCGAGTAAAAGAGAATTGAGGAGGAGATCGATGTCAGAGGGCCAAGTAGAGTCTAGAAAGGATCAGAGAACAACACAAACTATCCTCGGTCTTTCTTGCGCTCTCTCTGTGATTCCTTTCTTCTTTGCTTTTGTCATTGGAATCAAATGAATGCTTCACCATCATTTCTTCATGGTCCTTTGCGTCAAATCGAGCTCTCCCTTCTTCTTGAAAGATGGAGGAAGGCTGAGTGATAGATGGGAATGTTGGAAGGAAAGGTTAAGAATCATTGGTGAATTTGAAAGGAGTGATCAAGATCTTAAGGCACTTGTAAAGAAGATACAGAAGAAGATGGGAGAGATTGAACGTGAGCTTTAACCTTGGATGTTGTTACGGATGTGATCCTTGCTGTAAGCATGGTTCTTCTTTCTTCTTATTTCTTTTCTGCGTATAGCTTCGGCATAAAACGCGTCTCTTAAAAAGAGAGTAATTCAATAAACCAACCAACCAACCAACCAATCTTCTTTCTGCTACTGCACCGCCATTCTTCATCAGAGAACTGCCCTCACGTATGCCAAGTCTCTTCAGCAGAGAGAAAAAATATCAATGTCACTGAGTTCTCTTTCAGGTTTCCAATCCCTTTCCCGGCGGCGTACCATCTCAAGTGGATCTTCGCTTGTGGATGGAATTTTGTCAGCTTCAATCAATGTCACCAGTTCAAGACGTTGCCAGACAAATGTTTGCAGCGAAGCCTTTCGAACTACATTCTCTCAAACCAAAACTTCTGATATATTTGGTCATCAAATCTTTTTGTCATTCATTGCTCAACACGCTCCAGAAATAGCCTATCTTGAGCTTCAATCCCAGCACACTCCCCTTTGAAGCTCGTTAGGCACTCCCTATCCGAGTCATCAGATGCTTCACTCTGAGATTGGTCTCTCGGTGAAGTGTTCCTAGGACGGACTGTGCAAGGTGGGTCTGCTTCTTGCCGTAAGCACCGCTAATCAACTTCACCTCCGCATCTCTGGGACAGCTCGCACTCGCGGAAAATTTTCTTGGAAATTTTTTTGAAGATTTGCAGACCAAATGCAGAGCTGACTGCAACTTCACCGGGGTGGCAGACGACTGCGAAGACTTGCTGTATATTGCCCCTGGAACCAAAGCAATTTCTTTTTCTTCCAAGAGACTCTCCATTGAAAACCTTGGGTTTGATACTTTGCACAGATTCTCTCGGGTCTTCTCCGGACACAATCCAAACACGTCTTTCTTCTGCGTGTCTCCAACCATTAACAAGTCAACGTGTTTTGACTTCTGCTCCCGTCTAGGATCTGGGTTGTTGGTTCTGCTTTCACCAAAGCTCCCACATTTGCAGCAAATAGCTTTCTTCTCTCCAAAAATTCACATGAATTCAAGTTGGTTGTGGTGATCATTACCCTTTTTCTGCCACTTGAACAGGAGCGGTTGTTGATGTTCCAATTTGCTCAAAACGCAGTCTCGTTCACATTCTCCGGCAAGAAGGTCTTCTTCCTGTAATCCTTTAATGCGTTTCTTTAGGGGCAAAACTGACGGGTTTCATTCAAATTGCCGTTCATGATTTCACAAATGCGCAAGAATCTCTTTGTCCTTTCTCCTTTTGTTTTTTCTCCTTTCGTTTTTTCTTATGTTTCCTCTTTTTTCCCTTTTTTCGCCTTTTCTCCAATTGCCGGACCCTCTGCATTTGGTTACCTAATTTGTTGATCTCTCCCTTTGTCAATCTATGTCTTCATTTAGGGGTGCTTTTGTCGATCTTTGCTGGTGGTCCTTCTGCCCATTCTTTACTTTCATTTGCTTGTTTGTCCACCTTCTACTTCATTCTTAAGCATTCTTACGTTTAGTGTCGCCCAAGTGATCTCTTCTTAGAAAGCCTGTCTCCCGTATGAGAAAATCCTCCATACTTTTTCTCGCAATCGAAAGCAGACTTCGAGGACTGAAGAAATTTGATTCTTTTGTAGGTGACTGCGTAGGCAAGTCTTAGCCTAAGCTCGATCAGATTGAAACCCCGATCCTTGATGACGTAGATCTTGGTATGTCATAGACATTTATTGATCCGGAAGACCGAAAGAAGGCAGAAAAAAACTCTGAATTCTGATTACAAGCCCTTTGTGTAACGGAAAGCGCGATCTTGACTGGTGCTGGAGACAGGTCTCTCGGGCTGTTGAACGATGATGACTCGGGAGGTCGAGAGCACCAAAGAGGAACGAACATCGCTTCTGCGTCACTGTATAGTGCACTTCAATGTCGGAAAATTTGTTGAGAACGAAGATGTTGAGTAAGGTCAAATTCCAATAAAGGATTCTGACCTGCCTTGGAAATTGATTGAATCAATTCCACAGCCACAACCGCGCATGCAAAGACAATGCTGGTACACAAAGGAAAGAGATCACTTGGATGACATGAGCAATGGAGTACTTACAATGGGGGTAGAGGGAGGACATACAGATGAACATAGGTGGCATAGAAGCAGGGATCAACGCAGGCAGAGAGCAACAAAGGCAGAAGTCAACAATAAGCGCAACCAAAGTGGAAAATTCAAGCAAAAGGGAGAAGATAAAGAGAGAAAGGCCAAGGGGAGGAATGACGAAGTGAGAAAAAACAGAGGGATTCCTGCGCACCCATGAATTTTTTTGAACGGCTACGCTCTCTGTCGCTTTCAATGAAGATCATGGACAATTCTAGAGCCAAGATTCAAAAGTACTGACAGTTGTCTATTGCATAGTTTTGGCCTCACACCGAAAAATATTCCTTTGCTAGAACAATTGTGGGTTTTGGAAAAAGAAAGTCTGTCATTAAATTTTGCTCTTCCAAAAGTTGCCTGCCCTGGACTAGCCTTAGTTGGCCCGAAATCAGAGATTTGGTCTACCATTAATTCATCGATGAGCTGAAGGTCGCAGACAATGATGTCGGTGACTCGTGTGAAATTGGTGCAGCTCAAAGAGAGTGACACTAATGTAATGGAAAAGGACTGATCTCGGTTCGAGCCTAGACACAGGCTGTCTCTGCCATGCGTTTTCCCATGTAACCTCACACGTGACTCCTTCTGCGGTTTATCGACTGCCTTGCATGCGACTTTGTACCGATGGTCGTTTCTTCAAGAAGATCCTTCTAGATTACTTCAAATCGCATAAGCTTCTGAAGCTAAGGAATGTGGAATATACAACCCACCTGGAAACCTTTCAGGAGGACAGGAAGTAGTTCAAAGCCATCACTAAAACGCGGAACAAGACAAGTCAGCCACGTGCTGTTCAAAGAACAACCGAGCACATTTTCATAAAGAAAATACCCTTTCATGAGGTTGTTTACGCCAGCCTGTTCTTTCTCTCTTTTGACAAAAGAAGTTGAGACAAACTTTTCAAGCGGGATTAAAGAAAAGCGATTAATGTATTCCTTCTGATTCTGACATAAATCACTGGATGGCTAAGATTGAGATGCTCATTGTTCACTTGGATAATTGAACGAGCAGCCTTTCTCCCCACCATCCCTTTGTTTTGCCGCCATAAGCGCGTTTCTGAAGCCTGTCATAGCCTCGAAGGTCTCATCAAATCTCGCCTGACAGTCATTGTGCTGCGAGTTCGAGAGACAGCCTGTCTCCGGCGCCAATCGAAGCACAATTTCCTTTGAGGGTCATTAGACTCTCTGTCCGAGTCAACAGCTGTTTCACTCTACAAAGTGAAATGCTCCTATAGCTTTACCATCATCTCCGTACCTCTGGGAAATCTGGCACTCTCGAGGGGAAGTCTTTGAAGATGCACAGACTAAAATGAGAGCTGACTGCAACTTCTCTGGCATGGCTAGTAGCTGCTGTAGACAGGCTGTCTCTGGACCAAAAGCAGCCGCCTCTCGCGCAGTAAAAGTCATTCACTATTTCCTGCTGCTCTGAAAGTATCTGATGAACTGATATGCTGCCATTCTTTTGAAGACTCTATCTATGAGTGAGTCATGCAAGAAATTAGTCAGCCTTGATAGCAGAGACAAACTGTCCTTAGCTTAAATTCAGACTGAAGCCACCAGTTGCAGTGATTTCGACTTCATCACTACCCCATTTCCAACAGATCAAAATCAAACCCTCATACTGACTCTTTGGGCAAAGGACCCTCACTTTGATCCCAATGAGCAAATGAGTTGTTGCGTCCACCTTGTTGGTGATGCATGCTATCCCCGAAATTCCCAAGGTAGATGGAAGATCAGAGAACAAGGGAGAAAAAAAAAAAAAAAAAAAAAAAAAAAACCGGTAAGCATAGTGTCTCCTTTCTCGACAAACTTCAACTGTATACGGGTACGTACCAGAGATGCTCTGGGCTAGGAGACAAGAATGGTCGAACGTAAGACATCGGTGAGAATGTTTTGAGGTCAGAGCAGGACTATCGCTGCCTCTATATTTGAAGGGCAAAAGGGAATACAAGAAAAATTGAAGAATCAGAATCGATTTTTATATCTCAACTCATCGAAGCTATGATGAGGAGGTCGTAGGACCTTGTGGTTCAGAACCAGATTGTTATTGGCTCCACACCTCTAATGGCTCCTCTGACAACAATCATCTTCTGAAAGCCACAGCCACTGCATTGAGAAATGCCTACTCTACCTGAATTAGGACCGACGCTAATGTGAGTTGATTGGTGCCAAGTACAGACAAGTGGTGTCGACGACCGCATCGGGTTTTGCTGAAAGTGTCAAAAAGATAACCATCTTGATGATCACTCATTGAGCAAGTTTTCCTGCTGTTTACGACATTGGTTGTCAACTGCTCGTTGCCATCATGAGAGTGAAAGGTTGAAAAGCGCGAACAATTCGCAGAAGGCTACATCGAAATAAATAAATAGTGGCCATGATCTCAGACTCAGCACTAGCAAGAATTGGACATGCAAAGCAGTTCTGACTTGAGCTCAAAAAAATGTGCGTGAAACCAAACGCGCGTAGCGATTCGCTTTTGCCGCTGGTGTGTTGCATACCGTAGGTGTCAATTTGAATGAAACAACAAGTCCTTCCGTCCAAAAAAAAAAAGAAAAGAATAAGAAAAAAAAGAAGAATAAGTACAAAGAAAACCAGGACTCCCCGTAATATTGTTGTTCAATATAGCCTCAGAGACAGCCTGTCGCTAGCTTTCGATCAAGGTCACGCTTTGAAGGCGATTTCATGCTTCATTTACTATTGGACACACAGAAACTTATACCCAACCTCAATCGAGACCACATTGTTTATCTGCGAGTGGGCATTCTAAGTGGTTCACATGAAAGTACTCGAAGCACACTCCAAAGTGTTCGGCTTTTCGCAGGTTTCACTTGACGGAAAAGACTCTTTGTGAAATGAGAAAGCTGATGCATTCCGAATAGGCCAGAAACCGCTCACTGAATTTTATAGGACTTGATAGCGCTGCATGCCCAGCTGTTCTTTCTGTCTTGGAACAGAGGTAATCAGACAAAGTCGCCCCCCAAGGTCGAAATTTTCAGCTCTTGATGAGTCTTTTCTTATTCATATGGAAAAGGCGATCAAAATCATTTGTTTTTTTTTCGTTGAGGCCCTCAGAAAAGTAACCTAAAGCAGCAATTGACAGGACATAAGCAATTATGTGAATGAAACGCCTGCATTACACCAAAAAGGGAGACTCACACAACCAGACCTTGACTCTGCTTTAAATCGATGTGCAGCAAGAAAAGAAGCATGATGCTCCTTCTCTAGGAGGCAGAGTCTTTCGGGTATTTGGCAGCTTGCAGCTCTTAGATTCGTTCAAAAAAAAAAAGAGTTGTCGAGCTTAGAAGAAATCTTAAGAGATATACTCCCGAGCCGTGAAGTCAAAAGAAGCGCGACTATGATTCGACGCTACGGACACGCTGTCTGTTTTTGCCAGGAGGCTGCTTCCTCTTTCCAGCTTGATAGTAATACACATGAACAAAGCAGATCAACTGTTCTGAGAAGCTTACTCCCTGATGGCAAAAAGTTGTGAGAGCAAGAATAGAAGGGGGAATGAAACGGGTAAACCAAGGGATGACTTGTCCGGACGGAATTCGAGAGGAATTTGGAGATACGAAACATTTCTCGACACGTCAATGATCTCACTTTGCTAGATCTCATGCTAGACAAAAGGATAGTGGCTCTTGCTTCACACTGTAAATTGATAAAAGAATCTCTGAGGAGTGACGGGAGTGATGGGGGCAGTGTCGAGCTGATTTTTTGCGAGACACACTTTTCCAAAGGAGTGGGTGAATTCAAATGGCTTCCAAAAGCTTTCTGGTTAGACTTTTTTGTCAGACACTTTAAACCTCTGGACGAACTATTAGAAGGGTCCTCTGGGGATGCGATGGGAGAAGGTAAGAGAAGGCAAAGGTCCGTATGCAAAGAAATAAGAAGAAGTCAGTATAGTCGATCGGAAGTGTCAAAGGGGTTCGAGAGACGGATATCAGACTTTGTGAAGTCAGTATCTTGTGTTTCCCGAGACGCAACATACCAGAGCCATGAGCTCTGACGTGAAGAGTAACGAACTTCACCAATTTGATCAGTAAATTTCATAGAAGCCCAATCAGGCAGATCTTCTTCGGCTTCTTCGCCTTTACGTTTCCCTCCTCTTCTTCAATCTTGCCATCGTCTCCCTTTTCGATCCGGATGACAGAGTTATCACTAGAATCCGTTCCGTCGTTAATGCTACACTCACTAATAGCTCTTCTGTCGCCACCGGAGACCTCGTTCTTTCGCTTCTTCATAAAGAAGAACGAGCCAATTTTATCAAACAAGGCTGGAACAGTGAAGTTGGCGTGTCATCAAGTCTGCAGGTCTACACATCCCCTGACGCGCCAATATCAGAATTCCCTTCGTTCACAAGTATCTAGGCGGAAGATGTCTTTCTCTCTGTCAAATAAACTGTTCTTCTGACTCACTGACATCATCTCAGACACGTACGCACGTTTGCGCTCTCTCAACCTCGCAGATACAGGCTGTCTCCAGCTCCCTTCCAGGCACACTTTCTGTAAAATCCCAAAGAAACAGGTTGTACTAGGCCCAAAGTCTATGTCATCATTGATCATAGATTTGGGTAAGGTTTTTTACATAGGGGATGTGTGATCTGTTCGGTTGGACTACAAGTGGAGGAGAAACCAATGTCAGGGGAACTTGTAGATTTGAGGTTGTATGAGAAGAGCCGAGGGGTTTTGAGAGTTGAGCGACGGTTGGGCACCAGCTGCAGGGACTATGAGAGCTGAAATTGGAGACTAAGACTGGGAACCAAGGGTAGGAGATGGAACAAGTAGTTCATATCAGATCAAGACATACAAAAGCGCGCACCAGAAAGACAAAGAGAAAATATGTACTTTCCAAGCCAACAAATAGACTCAGAAGGTCATGAAGACCAAAAAATGAGAGAAAGCCACGACAAAAAAAAAAGATGGAAGAGAAATAGGGGCATTGAGTGATGCTTGCTCTTCTGACGACAAACTTTCTGATGTGATGTGACTTGTTGGGCTCTCTTTTTCTGGCCAAGCAAGAAGAGAGACGGCCGATCCCCCAGGCTGGGTCCCCCGAATAGTTCAATATCTGTCTCAAGAAGGCAAAATGCAGACAGAAGCAGACTGGCTGTCCCTTCGTCCAAATGAGGCATCCAAAGTGGAAGCCCTACCATCTTCATCATCTCAAATACATTGCTGATCTGCAAGGACTGCAGCGCTGGAGAGCTCAGATGGCTGTAAAATTGGAGCCCAAGTAGAGTGACATTGAAACCAAGCACAACCTTTAAATAGAGACCCGAGCATCAAACTGAATGAAATCGGAGTCGTGGGTGGAACAGCAGCATGGATGATAATGGCCAAGACAGATGGGAGATTTTTCGTTGAGAACTACCAGTTCAACCAAAGAAGTCAGAAATGGTTAGAACCGAGAGACTAGCCAATTAACCGTCTCATCATGAACACCAATTTCGGAGTCAGAATCAACACCTAAAGAAAAGAAATTGGAGCCGGCTTCAACTCTTAATCCCACATCTCCATTTTCCAGGACCTTCCATCCACTCAGTCTACATCTTCCGCTAATCTCCATGCCGTTCCACATCTTTCCCCACCCTTCAAGGCCCTTCCAGTCCCTTGCATAAGCTTCCACATATGCTCAGTCTTCCTTTCCAGAACCTCCCATCTTATCAATCCCAGGAAACTTTACAGACCACTTCTCAGATCATGAACGCTGAGTCTGAAAATGAATGATCTTGAGTTGAGTCCAGGCATTGATGAACTGGAGAAAAAAAAGCAGAAGAAATCACTCCAGGGCGTGTACTGAGAAGTGTGCATCGATGATTCTAAGAACACTTGAAATCTTCACAATTTATTGCATCTTCGTTTCTAGTTTGCGGAGTCGTTTGGGATGCCGTATCCCGAAGAAATGAAAGTTGGCTGCGTATCGCAAGAACCAAAGAGATAATGATAGAGCCCTTCTGTTTCTTTTACTGAGCCCGAGCAGTTATTTGGATCTGAACAATGATTCTGAAAGCCGATGGTAATGATTTGGATCCTCGCAAGAAGTTAGAGCGAATTGAGAATGATGTAGTTGGCTTCGATCTGGCGGTAGAAGCAGATGTTTCGAATGATAGAAAAGGTAGTGAAAATCCGACCCTTTATGTTGAGAATAAGCATGCGTTCTGGCCATTCTCATTGGCTGGTGGCAAGCCTTGTGGAGAAGCTGCTCCTCCTCCTGCTCTTCTAGCTTCGACCTTTCCCATTTGAGCTCTCGAGTCACCCATGTAAGGTAGAACCAAACTCTCACCTTTTTGGCATCTAACGAGGTTCTCCCTGTAGTTAGTGGCTAGAGCAACGAATCCCTTTCCCCACCAGTCGGCCGAAGCTGCAGAAGGGGGGCAGGTTGCTTGAAGCGACTGGATGTAATAAGCGAGTCTCTTCATTACATCTGCGGTTCTTGCTTCCATTTCCGTATCGTTGCCGGTAAAGTTTCCAACTTGGAAACTTGCTCCATCATGGAGTCGAGGGATTGCACTTGCAAGGAGAGTGGCATGTCGGTAGAGTTGCTGGTGGCTGAGGCTACTCCGTTTCTTGCTCTCTTTCTGATGTTCGAAGTGGAATTCTTATCGAGACTACCCATATTGAAGGCGGCATTAGGTAGAGAGAAAGAGGATTCAGGGTTGCAGTCAGAAGAAGGAGATACATTCTTCAGCTGAGGATGGCTGGATGCGAGGTGGGGGTCTGGTGGCCCCTAGCACCCAAAAGGCCTGAAAAGAGAAAGTTCAGAAGGCTTGATCAAAGGGAAGGTCGTCCACATCGTCATTATTAAGCAACACCCGAGAAGCTATGAGATTTTGGTGAGTCAAGTCGAGTCGAGCTGAAAAAATATCTGAAATTGATGAACATCTTCCGCGTCTTTCCTCGAATGAGCTATTCGATTTTTTTTTTCGACGAGTTTGGCGTCAACTCCCACTTCAAAGAAGAATGACCATTACTCTGGCTTCTAATGACTTCAGGCCATGACAACTGATGGTCTTTCGTTATAGAATGTATGGACGCCGAACCTAATGGAACCTAAAAACGACAAATCTCTCTTTGCAAGGATCCAATCATGTAAGATGAAAATGGTCAGAAATCTCGAAAGTTCTTTATCTTTCCGCCAGTCTCGCAAAATCGTCAGGACGAATTATCCCTTTGTTCGACCATCGTGCACCTACCTTTGGTTCCTCCCCTCACTCTTCTTTGAAGTGCGAAACGAAGCAATACTACCAACTTAACTGATACGCTTGGATGGAGCCACTATCAAGGTGAGAGGAGCATTCAATCGTCTCAAAGACGTCGACAGCCTTGGGGCCAGAGACGGCCTCTCTCTGGCCTATATCGGAGTTCGCCCTCTTCTCGTTCGCCCTCTTCTCAGATGCCAGTAAGTTCTTCCATCACTAGTCATCCATTAGACTGAGAGTTGCTGGAGATCTGTCTCTGTGCGCTAATTGGTGGAGATGTTCGTTACTTCGAGTATCTCTTGCATCTGCCGTCAGGGTACAATGAAAACCCGAGATCGCTATTGGCGGCATGTGTCTTCGCCGCAACAATTCACAGATTCGACAAAATACAATACCAGCACTTACAAAATCACCAGCATATTCCAAGGGTATAGGTGCAAGAGTGCCCAGCCGTGATCTTCTGAATCATATATCCCATCTTTTCCTGTCGGATATCCAGACACGAAGTTCTTGATGATGTCTATCTAGCTCACGACCCGAACCGTCTGAAAGAGCTGTATTTCCTTGACCCCTGTAGTCCAGAGACACCAAAATCAAATAAGCATTGAGCTGACTCAAGAAGGGTCTGCGAACTCTCTAATCCAAAGGTCGTTCGAAGGAATCCGTCTTTCTTTACTCACTGGACCAATCTTTCACTACTTTGAAGCCAGCTGCTGACTCTCTTGTGGGCTAGCAAAGCAGAGCTAGTGGGCCGCTTTTCTTCCTACGACCGAGGCTGAGTGGAAGACAGTCTACTGATTTTCTTATAGAATCAGAGGCAGAGCTGCCCTTTTGAACAAAGGGACTGAAGAACAAAGAGACAGAATAACAAAGCGACATATTCCTCCTTGGGGCTTGTTTTCAAAGCACCCATTTCTGGACTTTATAAGGAAAACACTAACAATTTGTGGATGACGAGTGCGGAATCAGAAGAGAAGCATTGTCTTTGTTTGAGGCTAAAGACAGCCTGTCTCTGCCACCGGTGCCACCTATTTCTCTAAGACGTCGAAACTTTCCTTACAGGATCGAAGAGATTTGGAATGAAGAAGATGCCTACCGAGGTAGAAGGCCGGAAGTCAGGGAAGAGAGGAGACACCGGAAGAATGAGGGGAAGTTTGAACAAAGGAGGGGTTTTTCAGTTCAATCAAGCTTAAGATAAGACTTGCTTGCGCAGTCACCTACCAAGGAATAGGAACTAAACCAATCATCAGAGTCTCCCTTCGATTGCGCGGAAAGGTATTTGAGATTTTCTCATACCGGAGACGGTCTGTCTTAAGACCAACAGAAAGAAGAGACCACTTCAGTGACACTAGACTTTATAGTGCTTCAAGAATGAAGGAGAAACCGTTCCACTTTCAGCGGTGACCGAGCGCTATCTGTATTCATAACCTGGTAGAATCTAAAGCGTAAACACTAACTCTATCAACGACTGTTCGGTGGAATGAGGGAGAATCAGAGGAGACTGATATTTTTTCTGCTCAAATGCGTTCATTTGACTCACTCTCCAGTGAGAGTCTCGTAGAATGAGGGCCCAGATCTCAAGGGATCTGCCATATGGTTGGTGATGCACAATGTTCTAGAACAACAGAAAGAGGGTAAAGAGTGCGCCAATATCCGTCGAATGAAGGGATCCTAACTAAGATGGAATCTCCTCTAACAACTTGATGAGCATTTTCTCCTTCTTTGGATCAGCATTGAACATCGTAGCGAATCACTGGAGGAAGATCGCAGAAAGGACGGTGAGTGGGTTGGTTGGATAGTCGGTTTCCTCTCCATGATTAGTTCTCTGAGACGTCACTGCACGGTCACCAAATGATCCGTGGTGCTGCATAAGACGTTTTGAAAAAACAGAACAATGAATGGAGCTGGCTGAAACGATGTAGATGTCCATCTCGATCGGCTGTTTCAACGACAAAGAGGTTAAGTCTGCAAGTGCATTTGAAAATTTCAGAGTGACCATAAGTTACCCCACTCTGGGAGGATACCCCTTACTCAGAGGTAGAGACTTGCTAGAGACAACCTGTCTCTGGTGTTGTTGAACAACGACCGCCCGTGACGTCGAACGCAAAAAAGGACGCCGACGAACAAAGAGATATGCGAAAAGCACAACAGACGCTTCCGCCGATTATCGCACAGAGACAGACCTCCCACTGTTAGTCTGTGGTCAAGTAGTGATCGGCGAATGTAAAGACAAGTGTCAAGGGTGGAATCCAATGAAGGCCAGAGACAGGCTGTCTCTGCCCCCAAGGCTATCGATTCCTTCAAGACGTCTGGGGACTTTTTCCACCTCGATAGTGGCATCATCTAAGCGTATCAGGTAAGCTGACAGCATTACTTCATTTCGGACTTCAAAGAGGAGTGAGGGCAGGACCCAAAGGTAGATGCACGATGGGCAAACAAAAGGATATCTTGTGCTGACAATTTTGCGAGACTGGCGGAAAGAAAGATAGAAAATTCTCGAGATTTCTGACCATTTTCGTTCTACCTGATCGGATCCTTGGAAAGAGAGACCTGTCGTACGTAGGGTAGCGAAAGACCGAAGCTTGGAAGTGAAACAAATCCAAATGCCACAATCAGCTGTCTTCCGCTGATGTCGATAGAAACCAGAACAGTCCTTATTCTTCTTTGAGCTGGGAGTTGAAGCTTGAATCACAGAATCAAATAGCTCAGTTGAGGAAGGACGTGAAAGCTCTTTATCGATTTCAAAAGATTCTTCAGCTCGACTCACCTAACTCCCATAGCTCCTCCGGTGTTTCATAGTCACGCTGACAACGACCTCCTCTTTGATCAAATCTACTGAGCTTTCTCTTATTTCCGGTTTTAAGGTCTTTCGGATGCTAAGGGTCAAGCCCAGAGACAGCCTGTCTCTGCCACCATGGCCGCCTTTTTACACTCACTCCATAACATCAACAAAAAAATTCCGATAAAAACTAGCATGACAGATGCAGAGGGTAGCAAGACCAGAAAGTGGAGAGACATGTGCGGGATTTCTCCGAGGGGCGGAGATGATCGTAAGTCTTTGGAGCACTTCACTGAAAGCCAGTCGTAGAGTGAAGCAGATGATGATGACTTGCTTAGGGTCCTTCAAGAAAGTGTGCCTGGAGTGTAGCTGGAGACAGGCTGTCTCTGGAACCTGTTGCACAATACCTGTCAGACAAGATCGAGTAAAGAAACTTTTGAGGCTATGACGGAATTCAAAACGGTGGTTACGGCGGCAAAACAAAGGGAAGGTGGGGGGGGAAAAGTCGCTTGTCCATAATCCAAGCGAACAAAGGGCATCTCAATCTTAGCCGCCCGGCGACTTCTGTCGGGTTCAAAAGTCGTCTTGGCCGTCATGAATGTACCACCAGCCAGCGATAGACAAGAACAGGCAGATAGGTGAAAAGAGGACGTACAGAATCAGACTTGTTTTGCAGCCGCTTGCTTCCCAGTCTTCGCTGAAAGTACGTACGAGAGAAAAACACATTCTTCTACTTTAGGAATATGTTTTGATCTGATGGAAACAATTGATTATACCAAAGTCTTTGTACTACTTTTAGCCAAGAGCAAGCCATCATTCGCAGTGGAGTCGAAATCACTGCAACTGGTGGCTTCAGTCTGAGCTTAAGGCTAGGGACAGTTTGTCTCTGCTATCAAAGCTGACTGATTCCTTGCATGACTCACTCATAGATAGAGTCTTAAAAAAAGGGAGCATATCAGTTCCGCATATACTTTCAGAGTCAGAGCAGCAAGAAATAATGAATGACATTGATTGTGCGAGAGGCAGCTGCTTTTGGTCTAGAGACAGCTTGTCTCCAACAGCTATTAGCCATGCCAGAGAAGTTGCAGTCAGCTCTGATTTTGGTCTGTGCATCTTCAAGGACTTTCTCTCGAAAGTGCCAGATTTTCCAGAGGTACGGAGCCGAAGGCAAAGCTATAGAAGCATTTCACTTTGTAGAATGAAACAGAGTGAAACAGCTGTTGACTTGGACAAAGGAGCTTCAAAGAAAAGTGTGCTTCGATTGGCGCCGGAGACAGGCTGTTTCTGGAACCCGTCGCACGATCATTGTCAGATAAGATTGAATAATGAGACCTTTGAGGCTATGACAGACTTCAGAACCCCGCTTATGGCGGCAGAACAAAAGGATGGTGGTGAGAAAGGGTGCTCGTTCAATAATCCAAGTGAACTAAAGGCATCTTAATGTCAGCCATTTGGCGCTTCATGTCGGGATCAGAAGGAACATATTGACCGCTCTCCTTCAACGACGCTTGGAAAGTTTGTCGCAACTTCTATCAAAGGGTATTTTTTTTGTGGAAATGTGCCGCGTGCTCTCTGAACAGCACATGGCTGACTCGTCCCGCGCTTTAGTGACCACTCTGAACTATTTTCTTTCCGCCTGACTGGTGAGGTCAAAGACAAGTGAGAAGGGTGGATTCAATTAAATGCCAGAGAAAGCATGTTTCTGCCTCCGACGCTGTCGATTTCTTCGAGATAATTGAGCACTTTTTTCACACCACTATCTCAATTTCTCAGATACAGAGTAGGTGAAGAGAAACACAGAAAAGAGAAAGAGGGGAAGAAGGGAGACACCAATTGTTGAACACAGGGAGGTGTGAACAAAGAAAGGGATTTTCATCTGGTCAAGCTCTTAGCAAGGAAAGGCTTACGGCGAGACCAAAAGTAGCAAGTAGCTCATTCTATTAGTGTGCGCCCAACCACCAAGATTAGTGAACGACGCTCTTTATGTCGGAGACAGGCTGTCTCTAGCAGTCGCAGTCACCCTTGAACAGCAGATAAGATCTTGAAAAGACTTGAACTCGAAACGAGGATGCTTCCAAATGCTTACTTGAACATCTCATAGACAAAAATTCTATGCAATACTGTTCTCACTCAGTAAGAGTAAAAGAGGGGGAAATCAAATTTGACGTTATCTTCACAGCGTACATAATCACAAAGGTTAATCTGAGATTCCTGATGAAAGGTAGTGATTCCAAGTTTAGAAACTTCAAGAACCCTGTTGAGTCAAAGATGATCATCTCAGCTTTGATCGGGGAAAACAGTATAACATCAACAAGTATCCGAACAGACTCAAAGACGCCATTTCGTATTGCTCAAGCGCACTCAGTAGGCTATGTCTCGCCATGGAAGAGGATGCAGAGCAAGACCAACCAATTGAAACTCTAAAACGCTCGTCAACTCAATACCTCCACCAATTTCTATCTTTTCCTCAATACTCTGGCTTTAGACGGGCGATTACTTTATAAAAGAGAAAATCTGTCTGCAGATATGTGAAAGTACTCACTGAGTATTTGTTTGAGGATGAGGTACAGCTTTCTGATCATCCAGCTCTGTAGAAGTTCAAAGCTACAGCGGGTACTGGTGCCTTGTCGACAAGTGACCAATTTTTGGACCGTCCGTCCTCCTTGCTGCGTGCATATCTGTTTTTGTTTTTTCCTCTGTTCTTTCGCATGTACCTTCAAAGTAAGCCTGTTGAGGTGGCAACAGTGATTGCATAAGGTCCCTGAAAAGTTCAAGCTTTTTTTTTTTTTGATACTTTGAGATTTACAAAATGGATAATTCAAGATGGTCAAGGCTGTCTTAACCACTCCTGAGTGCGAGTTCCGAGCTAAACTCCAGACGGCCAGGAACAGGCTGTCTCCTGCCCAAAGACGTGCTGTATATTGCACCTAAGACCAGAGCAACCTCTTTTTATCCGAGAGGCTTTCCATTGGCACCTTTGCGTTTGATACCATGCACAGGTTCTCTTGGTCTTCTCCGGAAACTATCCCGACAGTGTTACTACTGCAGGTCTCCAGCTACAATCAAATTAAAGTAGTTTGACTTCTGCACCCACCTAGGATTTGGGTGGTCGGTTCTTCTTCCCACCAGCACTCACATGTGCAGCATCTATTTTTCTACCCTCCGTATGCTCACACGAATTCAAGTTGATTGTGGTGATCATTATGTTTTTTCTGCTACTTGAACAGAAAGGGTTTGGTGTCACCCAAGTGATCTCTTCTATTTGTATGTCTTAAGACAGCCTCTCCCCGGTATGAGAAAATCTCATATACCTTTCCTACCGGATTGAAGGCAGACTTCGAGCACTAAACTAAATCCTATTCGTCCTTAGATGACTAGGTAGGCATCTTTTGACTTGAGTTTGATCAGATCGAAGCCCCCCTCTTTGTTCAAACTTCCCCTCATTCGTCCGGTGTGTCCTTTCTTTCTTATCTTCTTATCTTCTTGTCTTCCTGTCTTCTGCCCCAGTCGGAAAATTCTTCACTCCAGTTACTTTTTGATCCTGTAAGCAGAGTTTCGAGGTCTTAGAAAAGTAGGTGGCACTGGTGGCAGAGATAGATTGTCTTTAGCCTCAAACAAAGGCAACCCTTCTCTCTTGATTTCGAACCCGCCCTTCAGAGACTGAAAGCTTGATTTTCATAAATTCAAAAGCGTGGAAACTTCAATACGAGTGCGGGAAAAGGGTATATCGCTATGTTAATCTGTCTCTCCGTTCTTCTCTCCCTTTGTTCGAATGTGCAGCCCTGCCCCTGATTCTATTGTAGTCATCTGTGCCAGCATTAGCTGTCTCTCTTGCTTTTTCTTCCTTGTTCAATGTTTCTGTTCATTTTCAATCTTCTTCCGTTTCATTCGTGACTACGAACGATTCTCTTCCTGTTGCTCCCAAACAGGTACAACAGACCGTCTTTCTAATGTAGAGGTCAAAAGAATCATTCTCGGATACTCTTTGTTGGTATTAATTTGGACTCCTCCGTTGCCTCGCAGCCAAACTTCCTCCTGAAGAGATTCACAGATTTTTCTGATTGGCGAGTCCAAGGGAAAAAATCTCTGATGATGTAGATCTTGATACGGGATAGACATGAATGAAAAGAAGAGAGAAAAACTCTGAGCTCGCTTACAAGCCCTTTGTGTAACGCAAAGCGCGATCTCAACTGAAGCTGAGGACACGCTGTCTCTGGAGCTGTCGACTCGCGACCCCGAGAGCACCAAAGAGCAACATCACTCTTGCGTCACTGTCTATTGCATTTCGGAAGTCAGAAGTTTTGAGTAGGGAGACGTGAATAGGGTCAAGTTTCAATAAGTGATTCTGACCTGCATCAAAAATTGATTGAATCGATCTCACAGCCACAATGCAGCATGCAAAGAAAATCCTGGTAGGGAGAGAGGGAAGAGATCACCCGGATGACGACTATACAGTAATCTCAGGAGTCACGATCACTTTCACTCCTCTGATCCCTGTCACTTACTGCTTCAGCATGCTCTCAATCTTTAACGCAAGAACAAGCCTCTGGTCGAAAAAGTCCCGTCCAGAACCACAGGAAGATTGTCAAGGTCTCGTTCTTGGGATAAATTTCACCGTTAACCTATCCTGCCACAACCAGCTAAGGCAACAAGGGACGTTCCACTTACTATTTCCGCAGTAAGCGCGCCACATCATCATGGCGTGAGAGAGACTGATTCTTTCTCTGGTCCTATCAAAGACAGAACTAACAAGTAGTAAGCAACGTTCAGCTATTGGAGCTGAGCGCAGGTCTGAAATAAATTCCAGTGAGTATGAGATCTAGACTACAGTGAGTCTTCATCATCAGACGTCTTCGAACGTCTGAAAGCGAGTTGAATACGTTTGTCGGGAAAGGGCTCTTCTCGCTTTACTCTTGGCTCTCTACGGCGCAGAGCTGAAAGAGACTCTATTTCTTTTTCCGCTGCATATCCCCTCCTAATGACAGCTGTTGGCTCCTCTGCTTGCTTGTCAATTCCTAGGTCCCTTTCTGTCATTCTAGCATCGTTGTATTCCAGACTCTTCCTACGTTCTGCTTCTATGGATTATATTCGAAGTTGCTCATCAGAATCGGCTGCTATCAGAAGGACAAAACCATGACATGAGCATGAATATCGTGCCGAAGAGCTTTCGGAGAGAGGTCTGGATTTTCACCACTCGTTTCCTAGAAGCTTGCCTCGCTGTCTACGTTCAGTCAGCGACGACTTCGTTCACTTGGATTATTGAACGAGCAACCTTTCTAAAGACCGTCCCTTTGTTTTGCCACCGTAACCGTGGTTCTGAAGTCTGTCATAGCCTCAAAGTGTTGGTGAGCTCTTTTGCCACTCAACAAGAGCTACTCATAAAAGGAGAAGCCTGATGTTGAGCTGCGAAAGGCTTGAGAACCATGAAGATTGTTTCTCAGTATGGTAGTCAGCCAGGGTCTTCAGCGGCTCACTTAAAGTTGCAGTGCCAACATTAGCTTGGATTTCTGGAATAAAAGATGAATGAGATCGAACACAAAATGAAAGAGGAAAGGGAAAAAGAAGCTCAGAGACTTCGTTTGTATTCAACGGAGAAGGTCGTCCGAAAAGATACATAAATGTGGTTGGTGCCTCAGATTTTCATTAGTTGATCCTTGAAGTGATGATCCATGTGGCCAAAACGTCTTCCGACTATCCAAAAGCGGGTCAAGTTTCCCTCTTTTTGTAAGTCTTCTGGGGCAAAGTTTGGTGCACCTTGAACAACACACTTGGACCTCATTTTCCAAAAGTGGTGATGATACTTATTGAAGCAGCTTCCAGAGCTTCTACATTGCTCCATTTCTTCGCCAGTCGTTATGACGTTCCCTCCCCATCAAAACCTGCAACAAAGAGCAAAGGAGTGATATCATAGCAGGCAATCCGCTGTCAGAACATCAAACGGAGTCTTTCTGCTTCCATCTCTCTTCCATCGCCTTTCAGTGGCATCCTTTTTTTGCTTTCTCTCTTGTTTTTCTGGTCCAAGACTTTCTTTTTTGAAAAGTGACCTTTTGATCCGATTGCCCTCCTTTCTCTGGCGTACTGCTTCACTCCGAGACACACCATGGAAGCAACAAATCACATCTCCCAACTTGATCTGTCTAGGCACTAAAGGGCTGTTGGTAGTGTAAATACACCCAATCGTCTATGTTGAGCGTGGAAAACTTTTTTTTTGGCGCTCTTGCTCAATCCGTTTTCACTGCTGTCTTCTCCCTTTGTCTCGTCTGGAACAAGAGGACTTTCCCTTTGTCACTATCCACTACCCAGAAGAAAGGGATACCAAGAAAAAGAGCCACAAAGGAGGTTGCTTTTCCGGAAACTATAAGAAGAAAGCATTCAATCAGATGAACCGTCAGAGCAACAACCATTCTTTCTCATGCCTGCTTCGACCTACGACAACGTAAGACTTCTTGCTGAAGGCGGTTTCGGAACCGTTCACCTGGTTCAGAGACAGAGAGATGCAAAGGTCAGTAAGATTCTCTAGTGAGAAACTATTCAGTGACTGAGTAGACTTCGTCGGATGATCATGTCTATTCAAACATCTCAATGAGTGCAAGACTAAAAAAATGCTGACTGGACACCTCATGTGTCTCCTTCCGTAATGTTCAAAATGTCGACTAGCTTTTCGTGATCAAAGTTCCGCGATCAGGCGCCGGCCCAAAGGTAAAGGAAAACATCATTTCTGAAGGTAGGTTGCTGAAAACCATCTCCCACGACAATATAGTTGAGTTCCATGATCTGGATGTCAACCTTGGTGCTCTCTGCATGGAATATTATGAGAATGGCGACCTTCGCACCTTCATCGAGTTAAGCAGCGCCAGAATGAAGTGAGTTGGTCTTTTTTCTGGACTCAAATAGTGAGAGTTCAGAATTGAATGAGTGTTTTTTTTGCAAGTCGAGACTAATTCTTCGCGATTCCGTTCCCTGCTGTTTGCTGAAGCCAAGAAACCAGACAAGTAATCTCTCAAAGAGTTGCTGCTCAACTTGTAGCTGCTGTACATCACTGTCATCACTGGAAAGGTTCCGGACTTTCTCTGGTGCACAGAGACATCAAACCAGAAAACGGTGAGCTTAGCCAGAAACAAGATTGTATTCTTGTACTCAGATTTCACCAAGCGAGTCATTCACCAAAGAACTTCAAAGCAGGTGTCTCGATTACTGACCCAAGATCTATCTTTTGGGAGCACAGTTTTCTTGGACAGAACATTTCAACGCCAGACTTGGAGATTTTGGGCTTGCCTTTCTCCTCCCCAGTCAATCAGAAGGAGAAGTTCCAGTACTGCGGAGTGAGTGAGAGACTAATTGAGGGACGAACCGAGAAGATCAAAGCATACAAAGCATAGACTGAAGGGAATAATCACAAACATTTCAATAGCTAGAATCGTCTTTCAAGCAGATAAGATGTGATGAGGGTGGCTCAAACTCGCTGACGCTTATTCTCGTCTCATTGATAGACTCCAGGGTTTCGTGCGCCTGTGAGTGAGATGATCTAGGAGCAGTCCCACTTCTTGAGACGTGATAGAGAATTGAAATCTTAGATTTTTTTTTGCATTACTTTTCCTTTGACTTACCCCTTTATGCTGTTCTAGGAGATTGTTCATCACCAACCATACGGGAAAGCTGTTGACATCTGGGCGCTAGGCTGTCTATTTTACGAGCTTTTCACAGGGGAGTGAGTCAAATCAAAGCATCTAAGCCCAAAAAAAATTTCAAAAACGAAAATCCCTGCATGTGACCATTGACCACCAACTGGACATCTGTTTCCTCGACTCTCGATTGCTCCCAAAATCCGTCTTGGTGATCTACAGCAGCGACGGACTTTTCACAGAAGAGAGATCTTCTGATGGGAGTTTGAGCCTTTCCCAAACCAGAGAATCCAAGAACCGGCTCAGAAAGGGAGAAGCTTCTCATGTCGAAATGATTAACTTGATGATGATCACAGAGGTGAGTTTTCAAACAGTCTCGAATCGGGTCGATAACAATTCCTCCATATTTGGAGCTTTCATGTTCTGTTCAACTATGGAATTCGAATTGAAAACTTTCAAATCTGTTCATTCATGAAACTTTTTTTCTAGGAAGAAAGAAGACCAACCAGCGCCGCTTTGCTAGCAGATCAAAAGGTAGTCAGATGGCTACAAAGTCGCAAAGAATTGCCTCAGTGAGTAGAACGAGAAACTGTCTGACAAAAAGGTTCCGGTCAGAGAGCTTATGGAAGGCACTTGAATTGACCCAATCCTGTCTTGACATCTTGACCTTGTGGTGTTTAGCTGCAAAAACCAGAAATCACGCTTTTCAGACGGGTCGCTTCACGAGCTAGGCATCATTAGGGAGCTTCATGCCTGGAAGTTGAACAAGAAGGCTCGGATTCCATGAGAAGGCTTGGATTTCCTGGTGCAAAAGCTCACAGCTCGACATTTCTCCGCTTTTCTGTTTTCTCATCATTGCATTCTGGATGTGTCTGCGTGAATGTAATTTCACCCTGAAAGACTTGTAATGCTTTGACCCTTCAGGACAAAGGCAAAAGTTAAGATCCGCATCGCTCCCTTTTTTGCCAGACATAGAAACGATCACTTAGCCTTCCAGGATCATTTTTGAGGAGAGTTGATAAGCGCTATAGATTTAAAGTTTTATGACAGCTTGTTGAAGTTCGACATCTTCGGTAGGCAATTCTTGGTATCTGCAATGATGAGTGCCAGAGATTTGGCCAAGGCCGTGCTAGAAGGTGCAAATAGGTTCAGCTTCAGCTTTCATCTTCATCACTAAAAGACAGTAGAGATAGTAGACAGGGTTTGTTCCGCATGCAGACTTGCGATGATCGGCTTTGTGAACGCCACTTCTGAAACCGAAAAGCTGGAGAATAGGTGGACTTGATCTCTTCAGTTAGATTTGCAGGCCTCGATTAACACGAATTCACTTCACTTATGCAGGTAAAGTTGGTGAGCTACAAGCAAAGCAACCAACGCCTTTTTCAAATCTTGGTCTGAGATTCGGACAGGATAATCGTTACTAAACTTCAGCCTCAGTTCTAGAGAAAGTATCGAGGACCAGGGCATCTAAGGACTCAAAAATGCAATTCAAAAGAAGGATATAAAGAGAAATGATCAAAAAAGAGATGAGTATCTGTGATGTGGATCGGTATTTCACTCACAAGAAAAGCATCGCTCCGACCTTCAACAGATCCGACGCCTGAACGTAAGACCCAAAAAGTCATAATTGGAAGCAGAACAAACGATGAAGCGGAAGCGGAAGCGCGCCACCAGGCTGGTAGGTCAAAGAGCAGAGCACAACATAAGAGAATACAGATAGTTCTTGATTGACTGGCTTCGCTAAACCAGCACAACAAATTTGCGCCTTGAGAGCGAATGAGAATCGAGATCTTGTACACCCCAATCTTGACCAACTTTTTCACTCGAAAGAAACCTTGTGTCTGGCTGGACCTAGCGCACCAACACAAGTATAATGACAGTAATTCATCTTGCTCTTCTCTCTCGGTAGCATAGAAGGCTTCTACTTGCCTTGCCTTTTCAGTCCAGCTCCAGGTTTTGCACGAATCATAAAACCAAAAGCTGACCACTTGAACGTCCTCAACTAAAAGATCAATATCAGAGGTTGACTTCCCATGACTTGTAAGAGAAACAGTCTTTTGAATACCGTTCTCATCACTTTTAAGGAACTAATGACAGATGACCACAGGCACAGGAAAAAAAAAATTGTTTAATTTCAAAATTTGAGCGAAAAAGAAGACCCCAAATTTTTCAAGGAGAGTTGACGGGAAGAAGGCGGAGGCGAACAATAGACATACAGATTATGAGACATGAAAGAAAAAATTTGAGTTTGGACAAGTCTTCTGAGTCATGTAGAAATAATCGCAACGGAGGTTTCAAATCTTGAGAGAGCGTTCAGGATGAAAGAATGGAGGTGTCGTTCAGGAATGACGCGATGTATGCTTCTCCGGGAAAGTCTCCCATATGTGACCTATCGTAAGAAAGCCGAGATAAATGGAGATAAAAGAAAATAAAAAGGGTGCGAGTGAAAGAAGACTCAAAGAATCTCTGGGCAGAAGAGACTCAAAAGAAAGAGAAAAGGGAGAGATTGGAAGGAGACAGAAGTGAAGACCCAAAAGATAACCAGACAAACAATTTGGACCGCTTCGACTAAAGAGTCAAGCGGTGATTCACCGCTATTTGACGGCTTAGCAGCATTAATAAATCTAGAAACAGTCACTAAGCCTCAATACTCACATCTACCAGTAGCTCCCCAAGGAGCACCCAAAGCACCTTAGCAGAAAGTAGTTGCAGTTTGACAAGCTAGTGAATCATACCCAGACTGCTTCCAAGCAAGTTTTGCGCGGGATTGTTGAGCTTTTTCGATCAACGCCAAGCAAGGCTCTATCTTCTCTTTCATCTTGGCACATTCTTTCTCTGAGAAAAAGGTTGGATGTCCTCCTTCCATTTTACAAGCAAACCTCTAAAAAGCCAAGCTGTGAGCCTTAAGTGAAGAGCAGCCATTACCAATTAGAACCGATGAGAGTGGTATTGGTTTGAGTCCTGAAAAAGAGTTATGAAGCGCGAACTCACTGTCCTTCAATAGCTGAGAGGCTGTGAGAAGGATCCAGCGTCCTGCGTTAGACTCTCCTGGAATGTGGAAGCTTGAAATACCAGTGTCAGCCTGTTTTTCACATTCACCTCCTGATGAGGATGAGGATCGAGCTCGAGAAAAGACACTCTCTGCATACATTGCAAACAATTGCAAGACTGCAGATGCATCCCTAGCTGCAGCAGGAGCTGAATAGATCCTTCGAGGAATTGGGTCTTGGCGAGTCGCCATCCAGGGCTGTTAATGGGTCGGGTCGATCTGCAGGTTGACCTGTGACCTGACCTGATTCAACCTGACCGTTTTACCAATGCAGGTCGGGTTGGGTCACACGTCAGGTCATCGCCTTGAGCGACCTGACCAAACCTGATGACCTGGCAGGTCACCCCTATAGATACATCCGTACCTCTGATCTGAAGCTCGATGACTCGACCAAAGCTAATCTCGAACTGGTCAGAGTCTGGGACAAGGACACGTTCCAGGTTGACACAAACGAGCCAAAAGGTCCCGACGTGGGAGCAGAGGTCCAGGACAAACTGCTCCACCGCATTCTGGTCCGATTCGGAATCGTGCCACCTCTTCCAATGAGCCCAGGGGAAGCAGCTGCTGAACGCTTGCACTTACGCTTCGTCTCGGATCATCTATGCATTATGCGGGGGGCAATTCAACACAAGCTGGAGGTCGCTATCGTGCCAGTGATACGCGAAGCAGGTGTGGATCAGCCTGTCCAGATTAGGGTCTCAAGGCACAAAGGCCAATGTTCCTACATTCCCGAGTCTACCAGTGTACCTCAGTCGGGCGTCCTAAGCACGGAAATGTTTGAGGTGGGTCCAGACGCCATGGGAGGTACAGATGACGAGCTGGAGCAGCACCTGATGAAGAGGATCAAAGCTCACTTTGACTTACAAGATTACTGCTGTTAGAGGTTCAACTTGCGAAATTATTGTATCTTTTATACTTTCGCGACCTTGAACAAGGCAGAGCTGAATACGATCGCCGGCCGTTTGGCCCTCTTTTCTTGGTTCTCTGACTGATGACCAAATGACTGACGAGGCTGACGAAGCTGCGCCTCTCTGCGGGACTAAGTCAGGCAAATGAAAGCAAAGAGAGCAACAAAAGCAGATCAGATGTTGCTCCTCTTATTCGCGTTGAATCCTTGATTGTTGCTTTCTGGCAAAAGCACGAATGGCGCCATCACAATCTAAGGAAGTTTTTCTCTTTCAAGAATGAGTATCTGCGATTTTTGTCATCGAGAAAATCTGACTTATTTGGAAATTTGCTACTGCAAGTCTCAACCTTTCTTTGAAGACGAAATAAAACTAACACCGTGACAATAAAGTGTTAAGTTCAGGTTGGAGTGATTCGGAAGGCTGGCCCTTCACTATTAGGCATGAGTTCTTTCGGAAGTTTGAGCTTGTTCCCTAGAGAAACAGCGCTCGAGCTGCCACAGAATTTAAGTGACACTTTGCATACTCTTTGTCAACAGCAGAGAGAACTGGCTGTGTCAAACAGGGTGGCTTCAAATTATTGACGTCTGCCAGTTTCAACGAATTTTACGAGTCTGTAGGTACCGGATCATTTGATTGTAGTCTAAAAAGAAACGAATAGCTCAAGACTTGCTGCTGAGTGCAGAAGAGTTGGAGCTCGCAGGTGAGTCAACTTCTGAAGGCTTGTCTTTCATTATTGAGCTGACAGTGTTTATCTTGGTTCCAGCGTTTTCAATACTCTGGAATCTAAAGGCAGAAGGTTATCGTACCCGTATTTCTCAAAAATCTTGTGCCACTGCTAGTGTTTTATTTCGAGTCTTTTCTTGTCTCTCCCCACTTTCTCTTTCAGGTTTCATTGCATTTTGGGTTTCAAATATCAGGCCTCTATCTTCAAAAACGACGGAACGATTTTTGTCCTTTGTGTGACGGAGTTCATTCCGAAATATCCCAAACCTCTTTTCTGCAAGTCACCACGCGAAAGCGCTCGAAGAACCGAGTCTGTGGCCTGAAGGCAATCAAAAGTCATGGAACCTACCAATCCAGATTGCTAAGCTCAACAGACAGCAGCCATCTTCAAACAGTTGTGCTTCATTCATACCAATAGGCTCAAGCGCTTGGGTTTGAGCAAATTTACATCTTCTTGCCCTCTAGAGCGCTTCACGCAAGGGCAATGTCAGGCCGTACTGGACATGCCCAACAGATTGCAAGACTCAATCGTGCAACGATTGCTTCGGAAGCAATCAAAATTGGCTGCTCTTTCGAGGAATATCAGTCATTCCCCGAGCTTGCTCTGACTCTCAGGGCATTGATCTCTTTCAGGTGGTGAGCTTTGACTACTATGTACCTCGGACCAACTTTGACGCTCCAGCTCCAGGTTTGTCCTACCTAGAGTTATCTACAGCCGTTTACTCTTTCTGTATCCAGCTCTACTTAGAGCTGCATTATAGACGAGTGTATCTAGCGAGCGCACTTTCATTTGTCATTAGAGATTGAGGCTCATAGTTGACATGCCTGAATCCTCAGTTCTCACTCAATAGAACTCGCACGGCTGGTAAGCATCTCAAAGCTTTGGATCTAGTGGCTCATTTCGAAGTCGAAGAGAACAATCCAGTCTCGCTTCAGAAGCTTCTGCTGCAAGTTTTTGCTGGAAGATTGTTCAACGCTACTTGATGCTTCACCTTCTGCTGAAATGGAACTCTCTAGAGTCGTCAAACATCTTTCCGATCATCAACCAGATCAAGCAGCTCACTTGTGAATCAAATCTCGACAGTCTTTGAGAGATGCCGGCTTTTGCTACTCTTTTGAGATCGAATGATACCAGTATGTCGGCTTATGCCGATGCTGGTGTGGAGATGGTAGCTACTCATAAGTATTGAGTTGCTTCTTCGACGACTCTGGTCAGCTGCTTAGACTTTCCAAACCAGACTTCTCTCTTACTGTTCTTCTTAAAAGGTACTGGTCCCAAACAAATTCTATGATTCTTCCCGATACATTCGCCAAGAACATTGACATCACTCCGTCAGCGTCAATCGCTGACTAAACCCAGAGCAAAGATTTCCACTTTCACTGATAATATCAGTCTTCCAAAATCTTTCAAGATCTTTCAAAATTTTGTCATTCTTTCTGAAGAACTACTTTCAGATAATTTTCGGCCTCTGACGTTTCAGTCTCATGCGCTTTGTAAGGCGAGATCAAATTCAATGGAACTACTCCAATCTTTCTGTTTCCTTGGGCTGCAACTACTCGACTCTCTTTAATCTGTTTATTTTTTTTAGCTTCTGGAGAGCCTTGGATGAAAGGTTGTGGCAGATTCTCGCGCCGGTGTCCAAATTCGTAAATCTAGAGCTCACACCGGTTTAGGTACTCTTTCTTGAACGGAAGAAATATCTTGGCTCATCTTCTTCTTGAGGTCAGACAGAAGTAAAAAGATGGTGAGAATGTGAACAAGTTGAAATCTATCAGGTTCCTGAATTCTCTGCCTCAATTTCCTACTTGGAACAACCACTTCTGACAAGGCGTTCATCATCACATTCTCGCAACTTCAGTTGCGTTAAAGAAGAGCGTTTATGAAGAGCTATATCCGAGTTTGTCATCATTTGCAGACAAAGACAAACCTTGAGAGGGAAAACGGATAGTTCTTCATCTCGCAAAAAGCGAGTGATTCGAATCACAAATTTCGCATTTAGCTTCAGTGTCGATGGTAACACGAAAGCTCCGCTGGCAACATGCTTCTTCCCCGCCTCTGTTTAGCAATTCATCAATCAAGCGCCATGTACTAAGAGTGTAGGCGAAATCGTGTCCCGTTGCAGCCTTTTGAATCAGGTAGCTTATGCCCTGCTGTTTGATTCCGCTCTACATCGATCTTGAACTATCAGAAAAGCTTCATACACCTCTATTTGGTGGCCACTACACCTTGCCTAGGTCCGTGACGAGGTATTCATCCACCCAGTGTTGCTCAAACATTCCATCGTCAAGACACTTCCAAGAAGATCCCAATCTTTGACTGCCTTTCCGCTTTCCAAAGCATCAGCAGGGAAGATTCGATGTTCGATGTCCTTGTGAGAACGTGGCCTTTCTTCATTGGTTTGAGGATCTTAATCTGAAGACCTGTTGTGTTGCCTGTTTCGAGACCGAAGGAATCCAATGAAGTTGTTTTCCATGGATTCAGAGCCGATGTCGGTTCTAACTGAATCTTGCCGACCAAAAAGAGAAATGAGTTTCTCGAGCGAGACAATAGCTGGATCAGCCGATTGCATTTCCAAAGGAATCGTGAAGGCGAAGTTGGTAGCTTAGTCAATGGCAGCGACCAGATACCTGAAACCAGGAGTGGGTTTAAAAGCAGCCCCAGATTTCTTTCTGGTAAACATTCCTACGTAGCTCATGCCTCAGTCTTTGAAAGCCTTGTAGACTTGAGACGGAACCGTTGAATGAGAGAACTTCGGAGGAGGACGAGTAGGATTTGGCAGACTTTGCCATCCGAGAGAACCTGATCCACTTGACTCCTGAGAGCTGAAGGTGGATGAGCATAGAGACGAGGGCAGTGTTGGAAGATACTCACTTCGTCGTAGTGATTGGCTTGCGAATGCAGGTCTCTGATGAAGCATTGAAGCTGGCTAAGTGAACTTGTGCAGCGCCTGAATCCACGAGAAAACACCAGTCTCTGTTCAAGGCCGCTGCAGTCCGGATTAGGATCAAAAAAGAGTAGGTGTATGGCATTGCTCACAATAATTTGAGTTGTCGGAAATTGGGCAATTAGTTTTTTAATATGCGCCTGAGTCTCGATTTCTTCAGAGATTTCCCTGAACGAGCCAAAACAGTCTAGCTTTCGGCCAAATCAACAACAGATTTGCTGCAGGTGGTGCCAATTTTTGGGATGTAGGTGATTCATATCACTTATAAGAAGAGTCATCAGAACAGTAACCTTTTGAGGATGACTAATTTGCTTTGTTTGCGTGTATTACTATCCAGTCGGAAAAAGGAATCAGCCTGCTGGCAGAGACAGCGTGTCCGCAGCGTCGAATCATGAACGTGTTTCTTTCGACTTTACCGTTGGGGAAGATTGATCTGAAAATTCACCTTAAGATTTCTGCATTTGGATTCGGTTGATTCGAGCTCAATGATTATTTGTTCATGAACGAATCTAAGAGCCGCAAGCTGCCAAATTGCCGAAAGACTCTGCTTCCTAAAGAAAGATCATCACGCTTCTTTCTGGCTGCAGAACGATTCAAGCCAAAGTCAAGGTCTGATTGTGTGAGTTTTCTTCTCTTGTGTAATACATGCATCCAATGTCAGCCTCAGGGACAGCCTTGTTTCTTTTTGTTTTCTCGTTTTTTTCAACTGTCATCCACATCATTGCTTATTTTCTGGGAATTGCTGCTTCAGGCTACTTTTCTGAGGGCTCAACGAGAAAATCGAACTACTTTGATCGTCTTTTGAACACGAATAAGAAAGCACTCATCAAGAGCTGAAATTTTTCGACCTTGGAGGGCGACTTTATCTGATCACACCTGTTGCAAGACAGAAATAACAACTGAGCACTCATTGTGGTCCATTTTTCCCAACTTCAGTAAGCAGTTTCCGGCCTATTCGGAACGCATTATCTTTCTAATCTCCTAAAGAGTCTTTTCCTTCAAGTGAAAACTGCGAAAAGCCAAACACCTTTGGAGTGTGGTTCGAGTACTTTGAAGTGAACACTTAGACTGAGCACTCCCTGACTAATAATGTGGTCTTGATTAAGGTTGGGAATCAGTTCTGCCTGTCCAATAGTGAATGAGACATGAATTCGCCTTCAGAACGTGGCCTTGATCAGAAGCTTGCGACAGGCTGTCTCTGAGGCTATTATTGAACAACGATCTCACGCGAAGTCTTTGTTCCCGTTGTTCTTTCTTTTCTTTTTTTTTCTTTTTTCTTTGGGACAGAAGGACTCATTTTGTCATTGAAATTAACACCTTTGGTATGCAACACACTAGCGGCAAAAGCAAATCGCTGCACACGTTCGTCTCATGCACATTTATTTGAACGAGAATCATATTCGTTTTGCTTCTCAATCTATTGCTCAACTGCGCTTGGAATGTTCAAAGAGAGCCTCGATGACTCATTGTTTGATCTACTCCTCCCCGATGGAACCTCAACTAAAAGTCAAGTTGTTCACGCTGCAAGACATGTGAATGCAGCTGTTAAAATTGATTGTCTAGTTAAAGCAGTTGTTATGAACTTGATAGCTAGAGGCAATGATCTTCGAAAATCAGGTAACTTAGAGAAAGGAGAGAACGTTGATGATAGAACAGTGGTTGAATTCCTCAGAGATCAAGCTCGAAGGAATGATGAAATTCTAGTCGATCTCTCTCTTCAAGGAGAAACTACCTCAACAGCTCTAAAACCAAAAGAAGAGGACATCAAGATCGTCTCACTCCCTACAGGCTGGTTCGCTCAAGAAGCAGTCTTCGTTCCCAGGGAACAAGTAGGAGAAGAAGATGATGGATTTCTGCTTTTCTACGCTTTTGATGAAGGAACATTCTTAGATCCAACTACTGATAGTGACAAACCAAATTCGACTCCTGAACATTGGATTTTAGAAGCTAAGGAGATGAAATCAGTGGTGGCGAAGGTAAAATTACCCTCAAGAGTGCCTTATGGCTTACATGGAACTTTTGTTACCGAAAACCAAATTCTGAATCAGAAATCTGAAGTGGTTGAGAGTAATAGTAGAGGGAAGCTGTCGGGAGTGTAAAATCCAGAATATGTTGATAGCGTCCTGTCTTTTTTTTCGTTTCTTTTTCATGTACATTCTCACATTTATTCTTTCGCATACCGATATTTCTCTTCAACCCCGTTTTTTTCATTACTCGATGCTCCCCAAAAACATCTTGGAATGGATGAAACAGCATTGGTTTGTTCTCTCGTTTTCTGCTTCTTTGGATTCTATCGGAAAGAAAGATACTAAATTTGGCTCTTTCTCTCTTTTCCCTACAAACTTTCTCTTCCCAAGAATTCATTCAAAGAGCCTATGTAATTTTATCATCCTCCTTTTAAGTCTCAAAAACCAGCGCAGCTCATATTTAATACCAGAAGTTCTTCTGGAATCAGAAAACAAGTCCCAAGGCGCTCTCCGGACTGAACGAAAACAAGTAGAAGATGTGTCAATCTATAGATTTCATCTTCTTTCAGTAATACCATCCTTATTTCGTCTTCTTCAATAGATTGATTAAGAAATGCAGGAATACCAACGCCAAGACCCCCATTGCTGCCTCTGTTGCACTCTGATGAAGGTGTCAACAGGCAGAAAGAGCGTCATCGAAAACGTTTTGCTGTTTGAGAGTCGACCTGCGCAGAGAGCGACGAGAGAGGTCCAGAAAATAAATGTTATTATTATAGATACGGAAAAGTATAAGAAGCAAAGAGAGAACTATTGGATTTTGGAAGTCTTGATCAATTGAGAGCACGCTCAAAATAGAGAAATAAGACTCTCGCTAATTGATTCTCAATTTCTCACCCCAACCTCACATTCCGTTCAACAGCTCTTCATCAGCATACTTTGTCTCTCTTGAATATTTTTCGTATTTCTTCATAGAAATATAGATGTACTTTGACAAACCATTGTCCTTCTCCCTCAAGAACAGCTTTAACTTGGAAGAAACGGAGGGAGAGCATGGGTTCCTTTTTTTGGATTTCATGTCTCCCAAAGGGTTCATCGATCAGCCTTTCATCTTTCATATTCCGCTTGATTAGCATTTAAGTATTCATTTCTTCCTCACCACTTTCTTGGCCATCTTAATCACCAAAACCAGATTTGTTCGTCTTACAGCCTGTCAAAGTCGTGTTGGTGGCAAATTGCAGTTCGGAATCAGTTGCGGAAAGGCGAAACGACTACTTTTATATCGGGTGCAGAAATATACATTAACAGTCTGAGAGTTGGTGGTTTGTATAGTTTTCCGGGAGAGCGCTGTGGAACAAAAGATGCCGGAAGGGATGAAAATTAGAGATTCTGTGATATTCTCATTACATGAGATCAAGTTCAACATCACATCCAAGACTGAACAGAACTTCTCGTTCTTATCAGAATGCCTTCTCCTGACCAACTTTTCCAAATAAGTCGGGACAGCGGCGGTCCTGTAGCTCTTCGTGGATGTTCAGAGCTTTGTTTCAGGCATTGTTCATCAGCAGCAATAAGTCACTTACACAGATCTGTAGATAGGGAAGCTCGAAAGAAAGTTCCTAAGAAAGTGCAACTATCTCGACAGTCAACTGCTTTTGGAAGAGAATGATGCTGACCGATTCCTACATGACATTAGGTTCCAACAAAATTGAATTTTAGGGCATCAGAGCCTTTTTCACCTCCTAGATCAAGGACCTGCATGCAAGTACCAAGTGAACCAGGTCAGTGACTTCAAACAGAGCTGGCTCTATGGAATGATCAGAGATGGCTTTTTAATACTCACCAACTTCGCCTTCTGATTTGCGTGGTCGTTGATGGGAGTTGCCGTTATCCATTTATTGAGGGTTAAAACAAATAGATTCGATTTCTTGTGCTTCTCAGCGAGAGAGACCTCTGTTCTGACTGAATCTGTAAAGATAGACAAGACTCGAACCTTGAGCTATGGATCTGAGTTTCCTGTTGGCTCAAAAGTGACGGACTCTCGTTGAAACATCACAACTTTCTTCTTGTATAAAACGGAGACATAGTTCTGAGACCGCAGGAATGAGAAGGGAAGACTCAGACTAGATTTGGAAGAGGTTTTTCAACTTCATTCTGAGATTTGAGAGACTGAGACAACGATACATGTGGGCTCAGTTCGCACGGATCACAAAACAATCTCGAAGAGAGATTGATGTTGGTTGCTACAAGCAGAATTTTGAGATTCAATATAAATGAGACTTTGGCAAGGACAATCTGAGATTTCTGCCTTTTCTACTTGTATGTATGTACAAGTACATAATCTGTAATTCTGTGACCATGAGCTGTTCGTGCATTTCAGGCGGAGGACTGAGGCGTGCACAGACAGGAGGATGCTTACAGTAGAGGGGATTGATCACAACCAAGCACTTAAACGGTCGGAAACGGGCGTGTTCGAAGGCTTCTCCACTTTCTGGAATGTCAGTAGTCTGGGAAGGGGATGTGTCAGTGCTGAGGTCGAAGGCCCGGTTTGTTTGGAATCCGAAGAATGTCTTTGAATCCAGAGACGCTTTACAATCTTATGATGTATAGGAATACCATGAGGATGTCTGGAGGTGAGAAGAGGGGGAAAATCCTCGGCCTCGATGGGAATGCTATAAAGATGATGATGGAAGAGCTTGAAGGTTTGGAGGTAGCATCAAACGAAGAAGAATGGACAAGGACTTGTGCGAGGGATAATTCCGATGAAATCATGGGACCTACCCGAAGACAATACCAGATTTACTATTCCCCCTGCCCCCAAATTAGCCATACTTGTGCTCACTTCTGTCCCCTTCACCGTCCTTCACTCTCTCGGAAAAGCCTTCACAACTTCATCTTAAGTTTCAAAGCAGGGAAACGCATACAACTGAAAGCAGGGTTGCGTAGCAAGTATATAGAATTGGCAACAATTTAACTTGTATAGTAGAGAGACAATACAATTTTTGAATGTTTTTAAGTGTGTGAGATGTATGACTGCCACTGATGGATAGAGGAGGTAGGAAAGCCTTTTCATAGCTAAGAAAGGATAAAGTTACCCGAAATGAAAGAAAAAAAAAAGAACTGCGTTTCGAATAAATTTTTAGGACGCTGAACAAGCGACGAGCTACAATGGCCGGGAATAATAAAATGTTGACTCGGCCTAGCCAAATTCTTAAGTCTTGCTCTTTGAGATTGTTGAGTGAAGAATGAAAACAGGATAGGTATAAAGGCTAGATATAAGGAAAGAGAAAAGAATTGGGAGTGACGTACTCATCAGTAAAGTTTGAGATGCTTGAATCCGATGAAGCTTTTCTAAACTGCTACTTTTCTAAACCGCTACAGCCTTCGCCCACTCTCCAAGTAGAGCGTCCCCAACACTAGGCTCTAATTCCGTACCATCTCTAGAGATTTTGATTTCCCTGTTATCCCTCCAAGGATTTCTGAGGTTTCTGACGATCCAAAAAGAGAGAGGTCTGGTTTCTCTCCACTCGATTGGGAAAGGTGTCCCAATTTGATCTGTTCCGGAGGAAGCAGAAGCAGAATTGGAGTTTTCGATGATGAAAGAATCGGAATGCAAGTTAAGCTCAGATTGGTTCTCGTTATTGTTATTCACAAAAAATTCCAATTGTTGAGACTGAGCACATGCTTCTCTAACTTCCGTCAAATGCTCCTTCTCCTCTATCCTGAGATTGTGAATACCTGCTTGAACCGCTAGTACACCGAACGCTTTTGATTCTGGCCAAGAAATTGAATCTTGAGGTCCGAGAGAGTTTGAATTCAGCGAGGAGTTTCTCCCATCGTTGATTTTATCTAGATGAGTAACTCCAGATCCATCAATTGAAAATGCCCCAAGCGTGGAAGGAGCGGAACATGCCCTTTGAGCTGTGTGAGAAGACAACTCTTCTCCACAATCAAGTTGTAAATCCGAAACAACGTCTGAGAGGATAGAGAATCCACCTGGACTGCTCGGATTCGCTGTGTTGCCTCTAGGAGGGGCAACAACAGAAGGAGGGAGTGGATCCGACCGACTGGAGGGGCGAGCTATTGGGCCGGGATCGACAGAACCTGAGCTGTGAGAAGTTGGAAATACTGCTTCCGGCGGAGGTGAGACAGAGGTTGGAGACCAAGAAGCTGCAACAGACCTCGAACCCGCAGGATTATGAGCTTCTTCAGATTGAGAAGGGAAGGAGTTGTTGGGCATAAATCCTTGTGGGCCAGGGGTTAGAGGTAGAGGACTAGCTGTGATTGGAGCATGTCCGACTTTAGGAGACAAGACTGCCTGAAAAGATGTATTTCCACCATTCAGCTTGAGATCAGAGCCACACTCTTCATCCAATGTCCCTGGGGTATCCTTCTCCGCTATACTCTTAGCTCTTGGGATGGGACTAAGACTCTGCTCGGAAGGGACGGTAAGAGCTGAATTCTCGTCCCTGTTGGGCGGGGAAGAGATTAGGCCTTTCATCTTTGCAAATCCGTAGAGTTTCCCACTTCGATTGGCACTGAAGATTAGAATGACGTCTTCTGAATTGCGAAAAGCTTGATTGAAAACTTCTTCGTTGTGAGGCTGAGTACTCCACTTCCCTGATTCGACCGATTTGTCCAGTTGCTCGACATTTGAGCTCTTTACAATAAAATACCTCGTCCTGAAGGCTGAATGACGAAAGAGTGAAGAATTAGAAGAAGCGAAACAGTTCGAATAATCCGAAGGACTAGTAGAGCCCTCATGAGCCGAATAAGGCTGAGTAACTTCATTATGAATTGACCGATTTGAGCCAGCGGATTCAACTCTAGACTGCGTCGGAGAAGGCTGGGCTCCAGCGTCTTGACAAGCAGCAGCAGGAAGTCCCAACTTTTCATCATGTCTTGAAGAAGCTTGAGCAGGGTATCCGAGAGCGGCAGAAGCAGCGACAGCTGCTCTCTTTTTCCTTTCATACTCTTTCACCCAAGCTACGTGGATCCCTTTTCCTCTCTGTCCCCTGACTCCAGACATCTGCTCATCTTCTTTTGACCTGATCTTGAGTACTAATGCTTGGCATCTTGGAGTATGTGGTCGAACACATTTGCCTGAAAAAAAGCTCAAAGCTTGTTGGAGATGGAAATCAGAGATGTAGTTGATGAAGGCACAGTTGGATCTAGATATGATGAAGATCGAGAGAATTCCATGCCTGTCTTGAGCCCCTTCTTTCTCTTCGGAATTGACTGGTTGAGAGATTGGTTCACCGTTTTCAGCAGGTGTCTTAGAGAAGAAAGTCCAAAGCTCGTCGACACTGGCATCGGAGGGGACATTTCCGCACCAGAGAACAAATTCTGATCGGCGTGCAGGCTCAGTCTTGGCTTGCGGTCCTGGAACGTGATTGGAAGTAGAATGATGGATAGGTCGATCCTCAGGAGTAAAAGTGTCGTTAGATTGGTGACTAGCGGTGCCTCCATTAGGCTTAAAGAAAGACTTCGAGGGAGCCACAGAGGCTGTGAATGGGCGGTGTATCATGCGACCAGAACCGTACGACTGAAGAGGGGAAGCGAAAGGCGAAGACAGATGAGCATGTGCCTCAAAAGAAGGATGAATCTTAAAGGCAGGACAGCTCTAAAAAGGGAGCCTGGCAAGAGATGCTCACTGAAGAGATAGAAGATGCACAGGTGGATCCATGATGCTGAGGGTAGCCGTAACTGTGAGAGCGATTTGTTTCCCATGCCTGTTGCGGAGAATGCTGCTGAGGTTGAAGACAAGGAAGGAGTTGCATTTGAAAGCCAGGCTGTCTCTGCTGCAGATGCATCTGGGCTGGATCCCACGGTTGGGGGTGATCTGGATTCTGACCTGGATAGAGACCAGACGGTTGAGGAGAAACAAAGGCGTTGGCTTGAGGGAGCACCTGAGAATAATACTCTTGCGGCGTTGGATACAGAATCATAGGCAGGGAGCACAGCTATACGAAACGCAAAGAAGAAAGGAGAAGAACAGCAGAGAGCGAAGGAAACGATCAGAAAAAGCCCACAACCAAGTGAAACCAATTGCTCCACTTACAGAATATGGAGCTTCTGATGGAGAAGGTTGGCCAGACTCAACCTCTATTGGGCAGACTTGGGTCAAGTTTCGAGTTGCGAATTGATGATGAGGATGAAGTGAGGCAGCGACTGCACTTTGAGGAAAGTTACCCAAGACTTGCGGATCGTTTGGAATTGCAACCTCATCTTGAACAGGTCCAGATCGACTAGATGTAAGCTGCGTCTCCTGCCATTTTTGGGCTTTTTGATTTTGAGATCGACCGTGACAACGACGTTGTTGAGGTGTTGATGCTGAATGACTATGTTGCTGCTGCTGTTGCCTTACTACTGGATGACTCGAAAAGAATGAGAAAGACAAGGCATTACTCATATTGAAGATAGAAGATAAGTGTAAAGCAAAGTGGAAAAAACGAAATAGATGCTTTCAATTGCTCTGAGATGAGAAGTGATGAAGGTGAACCTTCAGAATTGCATGGAATGTAAAACACCGCTTCCTTACGTGTGAGGGAAGAGCTGCTGTTGTGAATGCAAAACCGTTGCCCCCCACATGAAATAGGGAGTAAGGGTCCTCCCGGGTAAAGTGTGTCGTGGCGATTGATCCGTGAGGGCGAGATGGTTGTTCAATCAATTTTCCCGGAGTTGACGCAACGGAGGCTAAATGATAAGATTCGAGACAGGGGGCAAGGGTCCAAGGACGTTTGCAACAACATTACAGCGACTTCCCAGGTTGGAGCGCGAAACACACAATAATGCCACCCTTCTATGGATTGACAAATGGGTCAATCCGAAAAAATAGTGTTGGTTTCAAGGCAATATAGATAAATATGGAAATTACGTCGTACTCAAAAAAGAAAGAGGAATGCTGTGGAGGCTAGGATTGAGCGTCTGTGACCACGAGATGCGATTTCGACCGTGGTAATCGTGCTCGAGGTTGAAGCGTGTGAACGGTTGAGAGAGAGGAATTGAGAATGGGTGATGTGATAAGTTATAGGTGATAAGTGTTAAGTGAATAGTGATGAGTTGCTTGGTTGCCTCTTAAAAGACCAGAGACGAAAGGGGTTTTGCATACCTTTTGAAGCAGGATTTGAAACAACCTAGAAAAGGGGCTAGAACATAAGAAAGAAGGGAATAGAAAACAAAGGAAGAGAGCAAGAGAGAACAAGAGAGAACAAAGAGAGAGAACAAAGAGAGAGAACAAAGAGAGAGAACAAAGAGAGAGAACAAGAGAGAGAACAAAGAGAGAGAAGGATAGAAAGGGATCGAGACCGCGGAGGCGTAGTCGAAGAGTCCCGTATAAATTCTGGATATAAGTTCGAGTGGAACAAAGAATGGCGAGCGGCAAATATCAAAAGAGAGGGAGAGCGGTATGGGGTGGCGAGTGATGATATTAAAAACTAAAGGACCGAGAGAAAGAGAAGCACCGAGGATTGTGGTTAAACCGGAGGAACTGAACATCGAGTGTTACAATGCTAAGACTAATCTTAAATAAATGAGTCTGAACGCATACTTTAGGAAACGACGAAGTAGCGCCACCTTTTCAAACAGCATCATTATCATCATCATCATCTAGATCCTTTCATCACCAGAATTCGATTTATCAAAACATCATGGTAGAAACAAGATCACAAATTTGAAACAGAGAAAGAAGCGCCAGCCTTGACCGTGAAGCAAGTGCTTCTCCACCTCCAAGACCACCTCAAACTGGTCTGTTCTCAGGAAAGAAGACCGCCGACCGCCTTCCAGCTGTTCAGTCTTTGGTAAAGAGAAGAATTCGCGACCACTGCTCTCGCAAATTACTTTCAAAATTTAATTCCTTACTTTCTTCTTACCTACTTTGGACTCATCCTTTCTTTCCATTTCTTCGGTCTCTTTCTACTTTGGCAAACTTAGTCCCCTACCTTCACTTCTGCTCTCTAGTATTTTATGTGTTCTTTGTTTCTACACTTTTGATACAGATACACAAGCCTTACTTCCTGAAATTTCGCTTTCTATAGCGTGGTCTCGTACCACGAAGGTCATCAACTGATACAGCTTCTATACCAAATAGTGTAATCGAGATACCATTCGTACACTGGATCCATGATCTGGTAGATCGATTCTATCTTTTGATCTCACGCGGGTCAACAATTCTGCGCGCAAAAAGAAAAAAGGTGTTTAGCAGTATCACTTTGGACATCTCTATTTGAGGGTGACCGCGTAAAGAATTTGAAATCTGTCCGTTTTGCCACGGCTAGTCACTTTCCGAGTTTTAATCAATCGCTTCCCTATCTTTCAATATGCCTTCATTGGAGAGGAGAATCTAGTCTATGCCATGTACCTCTTCTTGACCTCACGTTTCGCTTCCCATGCTAATCTCTCTTCCCCAGAGGTTCCCAGTCGTGCAGTCTGCCAGATGCGCTAGGAACATTTGAGACACTGAACTTTTGGGGGTCAGCAGACGCGGCTTTTGAAGCGGAAAGAATGAAAGCGGAGAGTCTTGATAGAAAGACTACTGTAGTGCTGCCAGAGAGGAAGTAGACTTTGGGACTGTTCTCTCATCGACTCACCTGGCATCCAGGAAACCGGTTGGCCAGATTTTGCTGGGAGAAGAGAAGAGTTTGGAAAAGTAGAAGGCGCAGCTATTGTGGTGTGGGTAGAAAGACAAGTTGGAGGAAGAAAATGTTGCTGGCAACCTCACCTCAGGCCAAGGACTTAGCAGAAGGACTCCATTCCAAAGATGACAAAGATGACGACACCGTCAGCAGAAAACCGAACGAAGGTCTTGTTGAGCTTCTTTCCTGTTGTTGGCGTTGGACTGAGCGTTCAGGTTCAGACCTCTTCTTCATTGTAAATTGGCGATCACAGAGTTCTTCAAACATCAACCACATCAAACTTTACCCTCAGTGTCTTGCAACAGCACTTTGGACAGTTACCATATGATCAATTCCATATGAGTTAATAGAGGAACAAGAAGAAAAGATTCAAGCTTTTAAAAGTCAAGAAATATCTCAAGACACTTGCACTTTCAATCCCACACATCCGACCTCAATCTCTTGTCTTAGGCCACTCCAATGACTCCAATCTCCGACGAGGATGAATCTCTGATAGAACTCATGCAGAGTATTCAACATGAGTTAAGAACCCCTCTTCATGGAATTCTGGCATTGATCGAAGGTGCTCGTCAAGATTTGAAACAGACACAAGAGGAATTTAGCTACCAGGAGCAAAAGCTCAATCTCAAGAGGAAGATAGACGATCTGAGCAGTCTGGGAGATCAGTTGCTCGAGTTGTTGGATGACTTTAGAGACTTTGTGAGTTGTGCCAATAAAGAGGGATGTTTACATCAATCCTGCGGTGACGGTCATCAGTCAGATGGTAGCTTAGTATTCGGCATCCTAGCTTCGCAAGGATAAATTCCATCTATCCCATTACAGGAATCCGAATTTTGTGGTTGGTAATATCTACATTCTACCTACGTTCTTTGTTTGAAAAGGCTTTCTCAGGGTTTCTGTGTCTGACTAACTTCAGGCCCCTCAATTCTTTTTTCTCTGTTTCTCTCGATATGAAGGCGTCGGAAACAATCTCAGCTCGAGAAGAATCGCGCAAGCTTAAGATCACTCCGAATGAAGCAGTTGACTTAGGAGAGCTGATGGACGAGGTTGCATCTGGGGTATGGGAGAAGCAAATCCAAAGCATACGAACGCAAAATGGATCAGATGCTCAAATTCCACCGCCGCCCGAATTAATTCTTACCATCGATACTTCTCTCAGAGGGTGCAAATCTGTCGTTTCGTCAAAGATCCTCAAGACGGTCTTGCACAAGCTTGTTAGTGTAAGTCATCGAGGTCATCGAAATCAGCAAATCTCTTCTCTCTCTCTCTTTCTCTTTTTCTCTTCCTTTCATGACCTTCTCAGTGGAACTCGAATTCTTCACCTTTCTGTTCCGTTCAACAGAATTCTCTACGTTTCACGAAAGGAGATGGTTATGTTGAAGTGACTCTAGCTCCTTATTGTGAAGAGGAACAAGATGAGAATGAAGTATCAGTAGATGGTACGACTGAAGCTAGCAAGCTGAAGAACTTTCTGCGAGTCACGATTGAGGATACGGGTGAAGGAATGACAAAAGGTAAGACTTTTCAGGTCGAATCTCCGCGCCTAGATCCACCACTGGAATGTTCTTTAACGATATCCTTTTATTTCATTCAACAGAGTTCGTCTCAGAGTCTCTCTTTGAGCCTTTCGCTAAAGCCAACAAGTTCAAGTCTGGAGCAGGTTTATCGATGGCTCTGGTTTCTTCCTTAGTCAGTCGTCTAGGAGGTTCAATGATGGTCTCTTCGGACGTAGGCAGAGGTACTGTGATTTCGGTTCTCCTTCCTATGCAAGAGCTGCGAGTTGAGCGAGTTGGAGCTGCCAAATCTTCCATTCCTGAACACTTTATCTTCTTCTGGAAATTTGAGGGTATCGGTCTTCAACGATTAGCTGGCTCTATAAGTAGTCAGCTGGCTACTTTTGGAAATCTTTACACAACGACATCAATCACAGATTGTGATTACATTCTTTTACCAGAGGAGTTCTGCTACGATAATCATGAAGAATTTGACCAGTTGCTGGAGTGAGTTTTGTCGGGCACTTTCCGCGCCTCCTTGTCTATCAAACCCTGATCGTTGCAAGTATGTCTCGTCGTTTTTTCTTCTGTCCTTCTCCAGAAAGGCAAAACCAGGAGCCAAGATAGGCGTACTACAAGCTCACCGAGACTCGAATATTCATCTTTCAGCAGCAAAGAATGAAAGTCTCATCACTTACGTTACTCGGAAACCCTTCGGAATTAGGTCTTTTGCCTCTCTAATCAGACTCGCTAAAAGGTCGAAAGATTCGACGGCAGATGGTCTAGATAGCGGAAGATTTCAAGATAATGGAGGAGAGGCATTGGGAAATGAAGTTTTGTCTACCGATCAACCATCTTCTCCTTCTACATCGCAAACCCTCTCAGATCCAACATCAAATTCAGGAGGCCGAAGAGATTCAGATCTGATGTTCTCTCCTTCTGCTACGGACGACGTTTTGAGAGAGCCTACGCCTGCAACGAGAATGCTTTCTCCACTAGAACACGGCTCGGATCCGTCTTCGATTGATGGCAAGAAAGAAAGTACGCCTCCCAAAATGGTCGAATTCAGTGCTCTAGTGAGTAACAAGTCGAGACAGGACTCAAATCTCGCTTATGTTTCTGAGCTCTGTTTGCTGTTCCATCTGTCAATTTTGCTCGTTTTTCGGTTACAGGTCGTGGAGGACAACATGCTGAACCTTAGGATCCTCACCAGGATTCTAGCTCAACTGAAGATTCCTTTCTTCACAGCGGCAGACGGCGTTGAAGCAGTGGAACAGTTCCAAAAGCATCGCTCACCATTGGTTCTACTTGATATCAACATGCCCAGAGCGAGTTGTTTGGAAATGAAGTTTTGTGGTCCCGCTTTGATCCAAGCTGATCAGTTTCTTCACCTCTCCCTTGATTTATGAAACCCTTTGTTCAGATGGATGGGTAGTAAGTTTTGCCATTTTGACGTCTTAATACAAGTTGCTGATTATTAGCTTTCCTAATTTCTTGATATCCTTTCGTTCTTCATTTCTCCATTTACAGCGAAGCATGCAAACGCATCAAATCCTTCGTCAAAGAGAATCTTTTAGAGGACTGCTGGCATCACATTGCAGCTGTGAGTGCTCTTTCAGACGAGCACTCGAGAAAGAAAGGTATAGAGTCTTTGTTTGATGCGTGGTATACGAAACCACTCAATTTAGTCAAATTCAAAGCAACGATATCAGAATGGAAGACATCTTTTGAAAACAGTGAGCTTGTCAAATCATCTTTTCTCACTCCTGAGATGAAACCCCAATCTAAACACGAATCAGTGAGATGACCCTTTTGATGAATTCTTCGTGATACATCCATATCGAAACCTAATTCTCTACCGTGGTCAATGCTCATACTTCCCTGATTCTTTTGACCATTTCCAGAAGTCCTAGAGTCAAGTGGATTGGTGCTGAGTGTTGAGCTATCTTGATTCTGTTTTGATTCTTTCTTATTTGCATTTTCCTTCTTTTTTGTCATGCGTATCCGTTTAAATTTGAGACCTATTCTTTTTCTTTCTTCGTGTGGTGGGTTATCAAAGTCAAGAGCCTAAGGCATTCCCGGTCCAAATCTGATACCCAGCCTACAAGTCTCATAGTTTTCATCTACAATTCTTGCATTCAGCAAAAAGGCCATGATCGATTTAGAAGAAGAACTTGCTTTCTCATTTCAAACCCTCGATTTCGTGTTCCCACTAGGAACTTGTGGACATAAAGATCTACAAATGAAGGAGTTGAGTTTGATTGAAACAGCTTAAAACCAACCAAAGCGAGACTTGACATCGAGTGAAGAGGTGATCGAAATCCTCTAGTTCTTGACCGCAGAGAGAGCATTCTTCTTTGTTGTTTGGAAGTTCTACCTGGATTGAAAGATCTTGGGAGTCAGGGATAGTTTGAGGCCACCCAACAGTTCCAGCATCCTTCATCCGATATAACAAATCTTCTCAGACCCTCATAACCCTAGTCCCTAGTCTCAGTACCACAATCCCCGCAGCCGATCCACAACTGCCCTTCGCCACCCAAGTCCCAGACCTGGGCTCGTTATTTTGTCTCCTTTGACTAACGTCATTCCTGGATTTTCCACTATGTCTACCAACTCCTCAGATTGCTTGATTTGCATCGGTTGTTGATGTTCTTGTTTGCTCATACGGTCTTCCACTTCCGTTCTTTCACACGTTCCACTCTGTTCCTCACACCATTATAATCTCTCACTTGCTCTGAAATTTTCTGAAGATCGAAGGCAGGAACAATCCAAATCAAATTCGGGACAACACTCTTATCAGATCGAAAGCTGTCTTGACAGTGTGTGAAGTTTAATTAATAAACATCAAAAATTTGACGACAGAATGATCGATTCCGATTTTGTCACCAATAGATGATGATTCTTTTAATTTATCAGTCTTGAATTCTTTAAGACTTCTACTACAATTGAACCGTTGCAAACCAACGTTTCTCAAGTGCAGTGCAACAAATCCAACTCCTCCTAATTGAAGAGTCTGAAGCTGATCTCTTTGCGGTGTGAACAATGCTTCGATTGAGAGTACAACACCAACGGCTTTCATATCACAGATACTAAGCTACTTTAGTCTCCCTTTTACTGCTTTGAATGCAAAGCTTCGAGTTTCTAGATGAAGTGGTCCTCGATACTTCCTCTGATGCCGAGGCTGAAGTACAATAATGATCGTTGCTCCACAATTTGGGACCAAATTTTGAATATGGCGGGTTAAGGGAAAGCGCGATCTCGACTGAAGCTGCAGACAGGCTGTCTCTGGGCTGTCGAACGATGATGACTTGCGAGGTCGAGAGCACGAGAGAGAAGCATCACTTCTGCTTTACTGCGTATTGTATTTCAGAAGTCAAAAATCTTGATGAGTACGGAGACGTTGCATAAGGTCAAATTTCAATAAAGGATTCTGACCTGCCTCAAAAATTGATTGAATGAATCCGACAGCCACAATGCCGCATGCAAAGAAAATCCTGGTAGGGAGATGGAACAGATCGCTTAGATGACAATGAGCAATGAGCAATTCAAACGGAGTAGAGTGAGGTCCTACGGACAAGCGTAGATAGACTAGAAGTAGAGATCAACGCAGGCAAAGATCAGCGCGGGCAAAGAGCAAACAAACGTAGAAGTCAACGATAAGTGCAACCAAAGAGAGACGTTTCAGCAAGGGGTAGAAGCCAAAGAGAGAACAGCCAAGTAGAGAAATGACTAAGTGATAAAAAACAAAGAGAGAAAAAACAGAGGGATTCCTGCGCACTCGTGAAATTTCGAGCGGGTCCGCCTCTGTCACTTTCGTTCAAAATCACAGAAAAATTCAGAGCCAAGGTTGAAAGGCACTGATTGTTGCCTATTGCATAGTTATTGCCTCACACCGAAATTTATCCCCTTGTCTTAACAAATGTGGGTTTTGGAAAGAGAAAGTCTGGCATTAAGTCTTGCTCTTTCAAAAGTTGCTTGCCTAGAAGTAGCCCTAGTTGGCCCAAAACCAGAGATTTGGACTACCATGAAGTGATTGATGAGCTGGGAAACAGCAAACAAAACCAGAGCTGAGGAACTCAATAAGGTCGCATGCAATGATGCCGGTAACTCACGTGAAATTGGTGTTGGTGTCGCTCAAAGAGAGTCACAACAACGAAAAAGGTGTATCATTTGGGTTCGAGCCTAGAGACAAGCTGTCTCTGCCATGCGCTTTTCTATGTAACCTCACACGTCACTCCCCCGACGAGTCAGCTACGCGCTATTCAGAGAGCAAAGGAACACATCTCCACAAAGAGAATATCCTTTGACGAGGTTGTCTACGGCAGCCTGTTCTTTGTCTCTTCTGCCAAAAGAAGTCGAGAGAAACTTTTCAAGCGCAGTTGAAGAAAGGAGATCAATGTATTCCTTCTGATCCTGACATAAATCGTCGGATGCCTGACGTTAAGATGCCCTTTGTTCACTCGGATCATTGAACGAGCAACCTTTCTCCCCACCGTCCCTTTGTTTTGCTGCCATAAGCGCGGTTTTCAGACTTCAAAGGTCTCACTATTTAATCTCGTCTGTCAATCATTGTGCAACCGGTTCCAGAGACAGCCTGTCTCCAGCCCCACGCGAGGAAGCGCACTTTCCTTTGAGGGTCATTAGGCTCTCTCTGTCAAGTCAACAGGTGCTTCACTCTACAAAGTGAAATGTTCCTATAGCTTCATATCATCTCCGCACCTCTAGGAGATCTCGCACATGGGAGAAAAGTCTTTGAAGATGCACAGACCAAAATTAGAGGTGACTGCAACTTCTCTGACATGGCAGATAACTGCTGGAGACATGCCAGTATCTGCCATGCCAGAGACATGCTGTCTCTGGCCCCAAAGGAACCGCCTCTCGCATAGGAACCGTCGCTCACTATTTCTTGCTGCTCTGAAAGCACTTGGGAAATTGAAATGCTGTCATTCTCTTGAGACTCTATGAGTGAGCCATTCAAAGAAAGAAGTAATCAATCTTGACAGCAGAGACAAACTGTCTTGATTTACACTGACACCACCAGTCTCAGTGATTTTGACTTCGTCCTTACCGCATCCCCGCAGATCAGAATTCAAATCTTTGTGGCGGAAGATAAACTTTCAAGCAAATACCCTCAAATTGATCCCAATGAGCAAATGAGTTGTTCCGTTCCATTTTGTTGGTGATGCAAGTTATCCATGAAGTCCCAAACGGAAATGGAGAAGCAGATGAGATGGTGTAAGCGACATTTCCCCCCTAGAGTTCCGTCTTTCTGTCAGTCCAATTGAGCTTACAAGTGCTTCTGAGTAGGTAAGAGTGACCATCAATTATGCCATTCCGAGATGATCCCGCTAACTCAAAGGTAGAGACTTGCTAGAGAGAAGCTGTCTCTGGTTGTACAACAATTACACGTCACGTCGGACGCACAAAACCATACCGACAAACATAGGGGGATTCAAAGTAACGAACATCTTCACCAATGAGCCCACAGAGACAGGGCTCGAACAACCGTCAATGTAATGGATGGGTAGTGATAGGTGAACTTAAAAGACATCTGAGAAGAGGGTGAACTCCGATATAGGCCAGAGACAGGCCGTTCTGCCCCAAAGGCTGTTGACGTCTTCGAGACGGTTGAGTACTTCTCTCAAATTGACAGTGGCATCATTCAAATGTATCAGCTAAGTTGATAGCACTGCTTCGTTTCGGACTTCAAAGAGGAGTGAGGGCAGGACCCAAAGGTAGGTGAGCGATGGGCGAACAAAGCGATTTTCCGTCCTGACGATTTTGCGAGACTGGCCGAAAGATAGAGAAATTTCGAGATTTCTGACCGTTTTCGTTCTACATGTTTGAATCCTTGGAAAGAGAGATCTCTCGTACACAGGTTCCATTAGCTTCGGCGTCCATACATCCTATAGCTTCGACAAAACACCAGCATCTACAAGATCATAAGGCTCTCCTAAGTGTGTAGGCCCAAGAGTGGCCAGCCGTGATCTTCTGAATCATATACCCCGTATTTTCCTATCGGATTTCCAGGCACGAAGTTCCTTGATGATGTCTAGCTCACGACTCGAACCGTCTGAAAGAGCTGTATCTCCTTGACCTCTGTAGTCCAGAGACACCAAAAACAAATAAGCATTGAGTTGATTCAAAAAGGGTATGAAAGCGCTCTAATTCCAAAGATGGTCCGAGTTTTTCTTTACTCACTGGACCAATCTTTCACTACTTTGAAGCCATCTGCTGAGTCTCTTGTCTGCTAGCAAAGCAGAGCTAGTGGGCCGCTTTTCTTCCTACGACCGAGGTTGAGTGGAAGACAGTCTGCTGATTTTCGTGAGCTCGGCAATGTGGAAATGGTCAACCATCGACTGAACTCAATACTGCATAAGAACTCACCTCTGTAACCATCATCAGATTAATCAAGTCGACGTGAGAGTCTTCACCACTTTTGAGCCGAATCTTCGATTCAGTTGTTTGGAATAAGCTCAAACTTCCATCGGAGGATCTTTCTTCTTTAAAGAGCCCTCGTTGCTGTGGTTCACCAATGCAATTTGTGGGAAATCGAGAGTCGAAGAAAGAGACCCCAATTGGTAGTCAGAGGTGGAAAGCAAAACATCTGCTTTTGTTCAAGATATGCTCAGCTCTTAGTTTCAGATTTGACTTACTCTCCAGTGAAAAGTTCGTAGAACAGACAACCAAGCGCCCAAATGTCCACGGCTCTCCCATATGGGCGGTGGTGAACAATCTCCTAAGACCCCAAGAAAAAAGAGGGGGGGGGGGGGGGGGGATGAAGCAACAGGCGATCAGGAAAATGTCTGAAATCAGTTAGCGAATGAGACTGCGCTTGGTTCATTCACTCACTGGCGCACGGAACCCTGGAGTCTGGCCGACGAGACGAAGGGGCAAGTGTCAGCGTACTGAGATAGCTTCACCACCGCGAAGAAATGTTCTTTCTCCCAAGACCGCGTCAAATTCATCTGCTACATTTCAACATTCCACTTTTTCGATTCATGTTTGACTCACTTCGCAATATTGGAATCTCTCCTTCTGATCGACAGGCAGGAGAAATGCAAGCCCGAAATCCACAAGCTTGGCGCTGAAATATTTACCCAAAAGAACTAGATTCACAGAGAAAAGATTGGCGTGATTGTTTTTTCGGAGCCCAATTTCTTGAATTAGTCCGTGCTGATTTCGGGTGCCTCAGTGAAGGCTGGACACGACACACTCACCGTTTTCTGGTTTGATGTCTCTGTGCACCAGGGAGAGGCCTGAACCTTTCCAGTGATGACAGTGTTGAACAGCAGCGACAAATTGAGCAAAAACCCTTTGAGAGATCAACTTTCTGGTTTTTTCTCTTCGACAAAGACGGATTACGGAACAGCAAAACCTCAGTCTTGGAACTCGAATGGGTCCCCCTCAAATTTGAACGTACGTTCTTCAAATCATTGAATTGAGTCGCGACTCACTTCATCGGGGTACTGCTTGACTCAATGAAGGAACGAAGATCCCGTGTTCACAATATTCCATGCAGAGAGCACCAAGGTTGACGTCTAGGTCATGAAGCTCAACGATATGTCGTGGGAGATACTCTTCAGTAGTCTACCTTCAGCAAGGATGTTCTCTTTTTTCTTGGACCGTGCTCTCTCGTAGAACTTGATCACAAAAAGCTGATGTTCGTTCGGAACATTCCAAAAAAACAACGCGAAAGCTGTTTAGTCAGCTCTGTTTTCTCGCTTGCAACCATGCTGCATGTTGAACAGAAGTGAGGGAGTGCTCGACTTTAGGTTTGTCGTTGAGTTGTCGACTAAACCATTGTCTACTAACCTTTGCATCTTCTGTCTTTGAACCAAATGAACTCACTCCGAAGCCACCTTCAGCGAGGAGTCTCACCTTGTCGTAGGTGGAGCCAGGCATGAAAATGATAGATTTGGGTTTGAATGGTCTTTTGAAACAAACTCCCTTTTTATCATAGTCTTTCCAGAATCAATAGCCTTTGTTCGTTTTTGTTTTGGCTCGGCCTTTTTCTTGTGCGTTACGAAAGGAGCTTTGCCCTATGGCAGAAGAGACAAAGAGGCATGGCAGAGGGGCAAATGAACTTAGAGACAAGGCACAGCGGGAAGAGAAACCAGGAGACCTTCTGAACATGCACGCAAGGCGGACGCGGATCAGTTGGAGCTACAGTCAGTCATTTATGCACATGCCATGTCTAAAGAAAGAGCGCAAGCGTGGGACAAACAGACAAGTTCACAGGATGTCGGGTTCCAAGGACATTCAATTTCCCCAGAAACAGTCAAAAAAATCAAAAAAAGGAAGAAGGCAACAAAAAAGACGATGGGAGCCGGATGAAAGCACAGCGAGTTGAGCCATTATGCTCGCTTTTCTGAGTATGGTTTTTTGCTGTACTCTGAGCTTCTAGAGCATTCTTTGTTGAACAAAGAAGAGAGAAATTTCATCCGTGAAGCACGTTTCTGCGAGTCGGACTGTAGATTGTCTCAAGAGAGCAGATTGAAGACAGACGTAGTCTAGTTGTCATTTTCTCCCCTTTCGTCCAAATAATGCAGCCAAAGTGGGACCATTGATCATCTCCCTCGTTTGTTTCATCATACGCCCTGTTTAAGCTCTTAGATATAGTCCGGTGGTTCACATCTAAAGGTATGTTTGCAAGGTTGAATCGAGACCTGTGAAGGTAAGCTTTTGCCTTAGCTCAATCACATGGCATCCAAACTTGAGTGAAGCCGAATTATTCCTTTTTCTTTTGTCAAGCTATCAGGAGTGTGGCAGAGATACTGAATGCAGACTGACAGGCCTCGCCGTCATCGAACTGCTGGCACGTAGAGACATGAATCCGACTCCATTCGATTGATGAGACCAATGGTTGCAAAATCAGCTCTGACTAGGACCAAACCAGATCAATGTGTCATTTCTGTACCATACCCTAACAAAAGGTAGTCGAGATGATGGGATGTAATTTGCTATTCGTCTCCCTTCCTTTGGCCCCTTTGTCGCTCCCTTTGTCTGTCGCTCCCTCTGTCTGTCTCTCCCTTCGTCTGCTTCTCCCTTTGTCTGCTTCGCCCTTTGTTTGGTTATGCTGAGATTTTGTCATTTTTTTTATTTTATTTTTTGCGCCATTCATTGCCTGCTTTTCATCTGACTCATTCTGTTCTGATCGCTATCTTAGCTGAGACCAAGATTCAATTTTACTGCTTGTCGTTCCGGAACAAAGGGGGCAAACCTTCTTTCTCATATAAATCGTAGTAGCAGAGGCTTGGACTTCTCCTCATCCATGAAAATAGCTTCTATCTTCCTTTCTCAGTTCTTCTAAGCACTTCTACTATGAATCCTTTGGAAGTATCTGTTCTCACACCTTCTCTTCAAGAGATCAAATCCAGCCAAGAAGGAAGGGCTCTGCTTTTTGCTCTAGATAAGTTCATGCAGTCTCAAAGGATAGCCAGCATCGGGGTCAAAGCTGCACATTTATATCTGGCTTGTGGTCTGGTCTACGAGAAACATGGTCTGCTGGGCTCGAGCTCGATGCCGAAGCTTTCTTTTGTGCTTGATGGTACCCATTATCTAGTGAGTAACTCTCTTGGCTTCGCCCATTCACAAGATTGGGAGCTTGAAGACGAGCTTTTTCTGCTAGATCTGACCTACTTTCGAACTTGCTCGTTCTTACTCAAAGGTCGAATTGGAAACATGTCAACCAGGATCGCTGGGCACCAATGCAGCCACAAGGCAAAGAGCGATGGTTGAAGCAACTTCTCTTCCTCAAGAAACAAAGCAAACGCAAACTAGAGTTTTTGCTGCTATAGAACGCCATCTGCATATCAACAAGTCCCAACAGTCAACGTCTCCAGAAGACCATTCTGTACAAGCGGAAAATGTCTCCAGAGCTAACACTGGCGAGAACGTTATCGAGGCAATCAACAAGATTGGGAATCACGAACCTTGGAAAGGAATGATTACGACTCTAAAGAAGTTGATGAGAGCAGAGGACGTTCTCCAACGCGCCTCTGCTCGATTGAATCAAGAATACTACGAGCTCGGTCTTCAATACGTTGCTTACGGCATCTGGATTTGTGAGGATCTCCAAGTACCAATACCATCAGAAGGGAGCAGAGGCTTTCATGCCACGGTTTATCCTAGCTTTTTGCAACGTCTTAGAGCTGATCAGCCTACTGCAGTCTTTTCTGAACAAGCGCTTCAAAAAAGGTTAGAAAGAGCCAGAAAATTCGTTATGGTTGCAAAAGCGTTTGGTACCGCTAGTTCTCGACTCTCCAGACCTACTCAATGTCACTAAGATCGATGTCCTCACCTTTTCAGGGCTGGAAGAAGTGGTGGAAAAGAAGTGGCTGGAAAGCGGCTGTAACTTAGTCGAAAGTGGAGAATTTTCACAGACTAGAGTACCAATGGAATGGACTCGTAATTATTCGGTACCTCTCAGTTGAGAAGCGGTTGAAAGAAGCTGGGTCGCGCACCCACTTTGACTTGTTTGTTGGATTTGTGTATGTAATCTCGACCATACAGAAATTTGGAACTTTCTCATCATTGTTATTGTTTTGTGCGGCTGGACCAAAGATAAGATAGGAATGGAATGTTGTATTTTGAACATCCTGTGCATTTGATTGAGAGCGAGAGGGGGAGATGTAGAGATCTATTGGAGGTTGGGCTTCAGTTCAAGCTTTTTTCCCTCTTTGAAATCGGCTGGATGCCCAAGGGAGTCGTTATTTCTACTTGAAATTTTTACAACGCCCGACTCGCTTTTCCTGACACTTCAGTTCTCTTCGCCACCTTTGACTCACTCAAGCTTACAAAGGAGCTCCTTTGCCAATCTATTGTGTCATATTTGAAGTTGCATACTTAGTCTCAGCTCGTCAGGAAGAAGCACCTCTTTGAGGATCAAGAGTGTCTCAGCTGCTCTTTAGTGCTGCTCCAACGTCAAGCTCGTCAACATTTGTGATGTGCAGTTGCTCGAACTAGCAGCTAGGGAAAACGGAGCTCGGGTGTTTGTTTGTAGTGTCTCCAAAGCTCTGGAGACGTCAGGTGCTGTGACCAAAGCCCTGGTAGAAATATTCCAAGAGGCTAGGGACAATTTCAAATCCGCTTGCATCCAACAGGAAAGAGGGAATGATGATTGTCCCTTGGAAGAGCCGGTCACTGAATCTCTGCAAATTTATTCTGCAACGGACATTGCTTTTCTTCCTGAATTTTACAACCATCGTGTGACAAGACTCGGACCAGAGCTTCAAGTATGGCTGGATAGAATCTCTTCACAGAACTTCAAACGGTTGCAAGATTTGAGGTCGGCTTTTCTCGAAGGTCAGGGAAAGGATTTCAAGTTTAGCCCTCGCGAATGGAGAAGCGTGTAATGTGGCAGGTGAGTGACTCACGCAGATCTGGGCTGAACTGAGGAGTCCAGCTCTTTCATCTCTGTTACTCCACTTGAGGCTTTGCTTTTTTCTTCTTTTTTTCATCTTCCTCTCTCGTTTCCTTTCTTTCTGTCTGACCCAGACATCAAGTCGTCTCCAGAGCAGCTTTCCTGAGATACCAATTGTCTTGGTATTCTTTGCAACCGTTCTCTTTGCTGTTTGGATCATATCTGATTGGTTTGACAGAGCCCCCACTTTTTGGAACCCAAACTTTCTCTTGTTGTTGTGGATTGCGTCGATTGCAGTGTTGGGGACTCTCTCCGGGTTGATGTGCTCTTTTGTCGAATTACTCACAAAAGAGAAGCCCGATGTCGATGAGCTGCGAAAGGCTTGAGAACCATGAAGAATGCTTCTCAGTATGGTAATTAGCAAGGGTCTTCAGCGGCTCACTTAAAGTTGCAGTGCTAACATTAGCTTGGATTTCTGGAATAAGAGATGAACGAGATCGAACACAAAATGAGAGATGAAAGGGAAAAGATGCTCAGAGACTCCGCTTGTACTCAATGGAGAAGGTCGTCGAAAGAATACATCAATGTAGTTGGTGCCTCAAAGTTTCAATCGTTGATCCTATAGCGATGATCCATGTGGCCAAAAAATCTTCCAACTATCCAAGAGCGGGTCAAATTTCCCTCCTTTTGCAAGTCTTCTGGGGCAAGGTTTGGTGCACCTTGAACTAGGAACTTGGAACTCATTTTCCAAAAGTGGTGATGATACTGATCGAAACAACTTCCAGAGTTTCTACATTTCTCCAATTCTTCCCCAGTCGTCATGACGTTCCCTCCCCATCAAAACTTGCGACACCCAGAGCGAACCTTCCCTCACCGCATTCAACGTCGACTCGAGATCCTCTCGGAAGTACTAAGTGCTTCAAAGAGAGCTGAACTGGTCTTTTAGAATTCCTGTTAATGAAAACCTTTTGTAGAGATCGCTAAATCCGTTTGGTGAGCGATGGCCAACAGATAGTTGCAGAAGTCTCAGATAAAAAGTAGAGGGTGAGCTTGCTTGAAAAGGGGATTGTTGCTTGGAGCTTTGACAGCAATCTGTATCTGTGAATGACAGCGCGCTCTGCTTTCCTGATATGCTTCCCCAACCTGTTATAGTCCGACCATTACGACTCCGACTGACAAGCGCCTTCAACTACCCTTTTGAATTCCAATCGCCAAACAACTCTTACAGAATCCAGCCTCAAAACACTCAACAACCAGAGTCAGGGATTTTCCTTCAAAGATGACGAAGGATCGAGATCCATTCGCTATCTACTCTCCAATTCCTCCAGGTTACCAAGCAGACAGGGAAGGGTCACCAGCTTCAGCAGATTCATACCAATCGCCAAGCATTGTCGAAGCTTTCCAGCTTTCCAGAGGTTCGGACAGACTCAGAGATGAGGATCATCTGAGCAATTGCATCTCAAGCCCACCACAAAGTCCGCAATTCCATACTGCTGCTGTTTCCAGCGACACAGAGGCGGAAGAAGAGACGGGGCAGCTGGGAGCTGATATCAGTGATTCAGAAGAGGAAACACTGTCGGGTATTCCTCAACCTCAACATCAAGAAAGCAACTCGGAGAATGAAGTAGAGGATGAGGAGGAAGGAGAAGAGGAGGAGGGAGGAGAAGCAGGAGAAGAGGAAGGAGATAAAGACCAATTGTCCTTCAGGGAACGTCAAATTCGTCTGACGAATGCTTCTGTAGTGCATGCTATCGTCAGCGATTCAGAAGAGGAGGAGATGGAAGGAAAGCGCACTCGCCAGTTGCAAGCCGATGATGCTTCTGTCTTTGTCAGTGATACAGAAGCACAGATCGAGAGTCTCAACTCTTAGGAGCAACTGTTGGAAGAAAGTGAGTATCTTTTGATTGAATCATACAAGCAATAAAGCACAAGAATGGTCAAGCTGATTGCTGTTTCGAGCTGTCAAATCATGCTTCTATCTTTTGCCTTTGCGTCTTTCTGAAAGCTCTCGCTGCGATCAATCCAAAAAGGTTTTTCGTTTGGATCTCAGCTATGGTGGAGAGAGCCCTGGAGAACCTTGTTGGCTTTGAGACGGAGAGTCAAAGGATGATCGAGTGACTATCAATCAGTCCTTGTAATACAAAGGATAATGACGAAGCTTCTTCTTCTTTATTTGTTCATGAGCATCAGAAACCAAGAGTAATTTGGGCAAGAGGTGGAATAACTGCAAGATACCTCACAGCAAAAGAAGGAGGGTTAGACCAGACCACCGATTTCGTATGCTAAACTTTCAGAACGTGATTGGATTTCTAATTCTAATTCGAGACTCAAGCAAAATTTTAAGCGAAAGACAACATTTCGCAGGGGGAAGAGGGCGAGACCCGTCGATGAAGATCAGGGTCAATGAAGAAAGAGCTCGAGTGAGATGCATTTCCCTCAGAGAACTCACTGCTGATCGGCATAAAGTGT
>JAINUT010001255.1:0-67043 GCA_020205555.1 Panax stipuleanatus
ATAGACTTATAATCATCTATATTTTGACAATTCAGAACTAATGAAACAATACGAAGGTATCCTTAAATGAAGACTTGTGTGAGATGTACGAATCGTTTTGTAGGCTATAGTGATAGGATTGATCCTTTTGATGCTAATCAAACTAGAACGAAGTCATAGGACTCATAATCACCTCTTTCTTTGACAATTTGAGAGAACCAATGAAATAATAAGTTCTCCCTAAATCAAGACTTGGTGTGAGATGTACGCATCGTTTTTAACGCGATGATAGTCATGGGATTACTCCTTTTGATGGTAATCAAATTAGAACGAAGTACTAGGACTCTTAATCACCTCTTTCTTTCATTATTTTAGGAAACCAATGAAACAATAAGAAGGTCTCCATAAATGAAGACTTGTGTGAGATCTACGCATCGTTTTGGACGCGATAGTGATGTGATTGCTCCTTTTGATGCTAATTTCAACTAGAACGAAGTAATAGAATTCATAATCACCTATATTTTGACAATTTGAGAGAACAAATGAAAGATTAAGAAGGTCTTCCTAAATGAAGATTTGTTTGAGATGTACGAATTGTCTTGAAGGCAATAGTGATAGGATTGCTCCTTTTGATGCTAATCAAACTAGAACTAATTGATAGGACTTATAATCACCTCTTTCTTTGACAATTTGAGAGATCCAATGAAACAGTAAGAAGGTCTCCCTAAATCAAGACTTGTGTGAGATGTATGTATCGTTTTTAACGCGATAGTCATAGAATTGCTCCTTTTGATGCTAATCAAATTAGAACGAAGTGATAAGACTCCTAATCACCTCTTTCTTTCATAATTTTAGAGAACCAAAGAAACAATAAGAAGGTCTCCTTAAATGAAGACTTGTGTGAGATGTACGCATCGTTTTTAACGCGATAGTCATGGGATTGCTCCTTTTGATGCTAATCAAACTAGAACGAAGTTATAGGACTTCTAATCACATCTTTCTTTGACAATTTTAAAGCACCAATGAAACAATAAGAAGGTATCCCTAAATGAAGACTTGTGCGAGATGTACGCATGGTTTTGAACGAGATAGTCATGGGTTTCTCGTTTTGACGCTAATCAATCTAGAACGAAGTAATACAACTTCTAATCACCTCTTTCTTTGTAAATTTGAAACAACCAATGAAATAATATGAAGGTCTCCCTAAATGAAGACTTGTGTGAGATCTACGAATCGTTTTGGAAGCGATAGTGATGGGTTTCCCCTTTTTGATTCTAATTTCAACTAGAACGAAGTAATAGGACTCATAATCATCTATATTTTGACAATTCAGAGAACTAATGAAACAATACGAAGATATCCTTAAATAAAGACTTGTGTGAGATGTACGAATTGTTTTGAAGGCTATAGTGAAAGGATTGATCCTTTTGACGCTAATCAAACTAGAACGAAGTCATAGGACTCATAATCACCTCTTTCTTTGACAATTTGAGAGAACCAATGGAATAATAAGAAGTTCTCCCTCAATCAAGACGTGGTGTGAGATGTACGCATCGTTTTTAACGCGATAGTCATGGGATTAGTCCTTTTGATGGTAATCAAGTTAGAACGAAGTAATAGGACTCTTAATCACCTCATTCTTTCAAAATTTTAGGAAACCAATGAAACAATAAGAAGGTCTCCATAAATGAAGACTTGTGTGAGATCTACGCATCGTTTTGGACGAGATAGTGATGTGATTGCTCCTTTTGATGCTAATTTCAACTAGAACGAAGTAATAGAATTTATAATCACCTATATTTTGACAATTTGAGAGAACTAATGAAACATTAAGAAGGTCTCCCTAAGTGAAGACTTATGTGAGATGTACGGATTGTCTTGAAGGCACTAGTGATAGGATTGCTCCTTATGATGAAAATAAAATTAGAACTAATTCATAAGACTTATAATCACCTCTTTCTTTGACATTTTGAGAGATCCAATGAAACAGTAAGAAGGTCTCCCTAAATCAAGACTTGTGTGAGATGTACGCATCGTTTTTAACGCGATAGTCATAGAATTGCTACTTTTGATGCTAATCAAATTAGAACGAAGTAATACGACTCCTAATCACCTCTTTCTTTCGTAATTTTAGAGAACCAAAGAAACAATAATAAGGTCTCCTTAAATGAAGACTTGTGTGAGATGTACGCATCGTTTTTAACGCGATAGTCATGGGATTGCTCCTTTTGATGCTAATCAAAATAGAACGAAGTTATAGGACTTCTAATCACCTCTTTCTTCGACAATTTTAAAGCACCAATGAAACAATAAGAAGGTCTCCCTAAATGAAGACTTGTGCGAGATGTACGCATGGTTTTGAACGAGATAGTCATGGGTTTCTCGTTTTGACGCTAGTCAAACAAGAACGAAGTAATACAACTTCTAATCACCTCTTTCTTTGTAAATTTCAAACAACCAATGAAATAATATGAAGGACTCCCTAAATGAAGACTTGTGCGAGATGTACGCATGGTTTTGAACGAGATAGTCATGGGTTTGCCCCTTTTGATTCTAATTTCAACTAGAACGAAGTAATAGGACTCATAATCATCTATATTTTTACAATTCAGAGAACTAATGAAACAATACGAAGATATCCTTGAATGAAGACTTGTGTGAGATGTACGAATCGTTTTGAAGGCTATAGTGATAGGATTGATCCTTTTGATGCTAATCAAACTAGAACGAAGTCATAGGACTCATAATCACCTCTTTCTTTGAAATTTGAGAGAACCAATGAATAATAAGAAGTTCTCCCTCAATCAAGACGTGGTGTGAGATGTACGCATCGTTTTTAACGCGATGACAGTCATGGGAATACTCCTTTTGACGGTAATCAAATTAGAACGAAGTAATAGGACTCTTAATCACCTCTTTCTTTCATAATTTTAGGAAACCAATGAAACAATAAGTAGGTCTCCATAAATGAAGACTTGTGTGAGATCTACGCATCGTTTTGGACGCGATAGTGATGTGATTGCTCCTTTTGATGCTAATTTCAACTAGAACGAAGTAATAGAATTCATAATCACCTATATTTTGACAATTTGAGAGAACTAATGAAACATTAAGAAGGTCTCCCTAAATGAAGACTTGTGTGAGATGTATGGATTGTCTTGAAGGCACTAGTGATAGGATTGCTTCTTTTGATGCTAATCAAACTAGAACTAATTGATAGGACTTATAATCACCTCTTTCTTTGACAATTTGAGAGATCCAATGAAACAGTAAGAAGGTCTTCCTAAATCAAGACTTGTGTGAGATGTACGCATCGTTTTTAACCCGATAGTCATAGAATTGCTCCTTTTGATGCTAATCAAATTAGAACGAAGTAATAAGACTCCTAATCACCTCTTTCTTTCACAATTTTAGAGAACCAAAGAAACAATAAGAAGGTCTCCTTAAATGAAGACTTGTGCGAGATGTACGCATCGTTTTTAACGCGATAGTCATGGGATTGCTCCTTTTGATGCTAATCAAACTAGAACGAAGTTATAGGACTTCTAATCACCTCTTTCTATCACAATTTTAAAGCACCAATGAAACAATAAGAAGGTCTCCCTAAATGAAGACTTGTGCGAGATGTACGCATGGTTTTGAACGAGATAGTCATGGGTTTCTCGTTTTGACGCTAATCAAACTAGAACGAAGTAATACAACTTCTAATCACCTCTATCTTTGTTAATTTGAAACATCCAATGAAACAATATGAAGGTCTCCCTAAATGAAGACTTGTGTGAGATCTACGAATAGTTTTGGAAGCGATAGTGATGGGTTTGCCCCTTTTAATTCTAATTTCAACTAGAATGAAGTAATAGGACTCATAATCATCGATATTTGGACAATTTTGAGAACTAATGAAACAATACGAAGATATCCTTAAATGAAGACTTGTGCGAGATGTACGAATCGTTTTGAAGGCAATAGTGAAAGGATTGATCCTTTTGATGCTAATCAAACTAGAACGAAGTCATAGGACTCATAATAACCTCTTTCTTTAATAATTTGAGAAAACCAATGAAATAATAAGAAGTTCTCCCTAAATCAAGACTTGGTGTAAGATGTACGCATCGTTTTTAACGCGATAGTCATGGGATTAGTCCTTTTGATGGTAATCAAGTTAGAACGAAGTAATAGGACTCTTAATCACCTCTTTCTTTCATAATTTTAGTAAACCAATGAAACAATATGAAGGTCTCCATAAATGAAGACTTGTGTGAGATCTACGCATCGTTTTGGACGCGATAGTGATGTGATTGCTCCTTTTGATGCTAATTTCAACTAGAACAAAGTAATAGAATTCATAATCGCCTATATTTTGACAATTTGAGAGAACTAATGAAACATTAAGAAGGTCTCCCTAAATGAAGACTTGTGTGAGATGTACGAATTATTTTGAAGGCACTAGTGATGGGATTGCTCCTTTTGATGCTAATCAAACTAGAACTAATTCATAGGACTTATAATAACCTCTTTCTTTGACAATTTGAGAGATCCAATGAAACAGTAAGAAGGTTTCCCTAAATCAAGACTTGTGTGAGATGTACGCATCGTTTTTAATGCGATAGTCATAGAATTGCTCCTTTTGATGCTAATCAAATTAGAATGAAGTAATAAGACTCCTAATCACCTCTTTCTTTCACAATTTTAGAGAACCAAAGAAACAATAATAAGGTCTCCTTAAATGAAGACTTGTGTGAGATGTACGCATCGTTTTTAACGCGATAGTCATGGGATTGCTCCTTTTGATGCTAATCAAAATAGAACGAAGTTATAGGACTTCTAATCACCTCTTTCTTTCACAATTTTAAAGCACCAATGAAACAATAAGAAGGTCTCCCTAAATGAAGACTTGTGCGAGATGTACGCATGGTTTTGAACGAGATAGTCATGGGTTTCTCGTTTTGACGCTAATCAAACTAGAACGAAGTAATACAACTTCTAATCACCTCTATCTTTGTTAATTTGAAACATCCAATGAAACAATATGAAGGTCTCCCTAAATGAAGACTTGTGTGAGATCTACGAATCGTTTTGGAAGCGATAGTGATGGGTTTGCCCCTTTTAATTCTAATTTCAACTAGAATGAAGTAATAGGACTCATAATCATCGATATTTGGACAATTTTGAGAACTAATGAAACAATACGAAGATATCCTTAAATGAAGACTTGTGCGAGATGTACGAATCGTTTTGAAGGCAATAGTGAAAGGATTGATCCTTTTGATGCTAATCAAACTAGAACGAAGTAATAGGACTCATAATAACCTATTTCTTTAATAATTTGAGAAAACCAATGAAATAATAAGAAGTTCTCCCTAAATCAAGACTTGGTGTAAGATGTACTCATCGTTTTTAACGCGATAGTCATGGGATTAGTCCTTTTGATGGTAATCAAGTTAGAACGAAGTAATAGGACTCTTAATCACCTCTTTCTTTTATAATTTTAGGAAACCAATGAAACAATAAGAAGGTCTCCATAAAGATAGTGATGTGATTGATCCTTTTGATGCTAATTTCAACTAAAACGATGTAATAGAATTCATAATCACCTATATTTTGACAATTTGAGAGAACTAATGAAACATTAAGAAGGTCTCCCTAAATGAAGACTTGTGTGAGATGTACGGATTGTCTTGAAGGCACTAGTGATAGGATTGCTCCTTTTGATGCTAATCAAATTAGAACTAATTCATAGGACTTATAATCACCTCTTTCTTTGACAATTTGAGAGATCCAATGAAACCGTAAGAAGGTCTCCCTAAATCAAGACTTGTGTGAGATGTACGCATCGTTTTTAACGCGATAGTCATAGAATTGCTCCTTTTGATGCTAATCAAATTAGAAAGAAGTAATACGACTCCTAATCACCTCTTTCTTTCATAATTTTAGAGAACCAAAGAAACAATAATAAGGTCTCCTTAAATGAAGACTTGTGTGAGATGTACGCATCGTTTTTAACGCGATAGTCATGGGATTGATCCTTTTGATGCTAATCAAACTAGAACGAAGTTATAGGACTTCTAATCACCTCTTTCTTTGACAATTTTAAAGCACCAATGAAACAATAAGAAAGTCTTCCTAAATGAAGAATTGTGCTAGATGTACGCATGGTTTTGAACGAGATAGTCATGGGTTTCTCGTTTTGACGCTAATCAAACTAGAACGAAGTAATACAACTTCTAATCAACTCTTTCTTTGTAAATTTGAAACAACCAATGAAACAATATGAAGGTCTCCCTAAATGAAGACTTGTGTGAGATCTACGAATCGTTTTGGAAGCGATAGTGATGGGTTTGCCCCTTTTTATTCTAATTTCAACTAGAACGAAGTAATAGGACTCATAATCATCTATATTTTGACAATTCAGAGACCTAATGAAACAATACGAAGGTATCCTTAAATGAAGACTTGTGTGAGATTACGAATCGTTTTGAAGGCTATAGTGATAGGATTGATCCTTTTGATGCTAATCAAACTAGAACGAAGTCATAGGACTCATAATCACCTCTTTCTTTGACAATTTGAGAGAACCAATGAAATAATAAGAAGTTCTCCCTAAATCAAGACTTGGTGTGAGATGTACGCATCGTTTTTAACGCGATGATAGTCATGGGATTATTCCTTTTAATGGTAATCAAATTAGAACGAAGTAATAGGACTCTTAATCACCTCTTTCTTTCATAATTTTAGGAAACCAATGAAATAATAAGAAGGTCTCCATAAATGAAAACTTGTGTGAGATCCACGCATCGTTTTGGAAGCGATAGTGATGGGTTTGCCCCTTTTGATTCTAATTTCAACTAGAACGAAGTAATAGGACTCATAATCATCTATAGTTTGACAATTCAGAGAACTAATAAAACAAAACGAAGGTATCCTTAAATGTAGACTTGTGTGAGATGTACGAATTATTTTGAAGGCTATAGTGATAGGATTGATCCTTTTGATGCTAATCAAACTAGAACGAAGTCATAGGACTCATAATCACCTCTTTCTTTGACAATTTGAGAGAACCAATGGAATAATAAGAAGTTCTCCCTCAATCAAGACGTGGTGTGAGATGTACGCATCGTTTTTAACGTGATTGTCATGGGATTAGTCCTTTTGATGGTAATCAAGTTAGAACGAAGTAATATGACTCTTAATCACCTCTTTCTTTCATAATTTTAGGAAACCAATGAAACATTAAGAAGGTCTCCATAAATGAAAACTTGTGTGAGATCTACGCATCGTTTTGGACGCGATAATGATGTGATTGCTACTTTTGATGCTAATTTCAACTAGAACGAAGTAATAGAATTCATAATCACCTATATTTTGACAATTTGAGAGAACTAATGAAATATTAAGAACGTCTCCCTAAATGAAGACTTGTGTGAGATGTACGGATTATTTTGAAGGCACTAGTGATGGGATTGCTCCTTTTGATGCTAATCAAACTAGAACTAATTCATAGGACTTATAATAACCTCTTTCTTTGACAATTTGAGAGATCCAATGAAACAGTAAGAAGGTCTCCCTAAATCAAGACTAGTGTTTGATGTACGCATCGTTTTTAACGTGATAGTCATAGAATTGCTCCTTTTGATGCTAATCAAAATAGAACGAAGTAACACGACTCCTAAATGAAGACTTGTGCGAGATGTACGCATGGTTTTGAACGAGATAGTCATGGGTTTCTCATTTTGACGCTAGTCAAACTAGAACGAAGTAATAGGACTCATAATCATCTATATTTTGACAATTCAGAGAACTAATAAAACAATACGAAGGTATCCTTAAATGTAGACTTGTGTGAGATGTACGAATTATTTTGAAGGCTATAGTGATAGGATTGATCATTTTGATGCTAATCAAACTAGAACGAAGTCATAGGACTCATAATCACCTCTTTCTTTGACAATTTGAGAGAACCAATGAAATAATAAGAAGTTCTCCCTAAATCAAGACTTGGTGTGAGATGTACGCATCGTTTTTAACGCGATGATAGTCATGGGATTACTCCTTTTGATGGTAATCAAATTAGAACGAAGTAATAGGACTCTTAATCACCTCTTTCTTTCATAATTTTAGGAAACCAATGAAACAATAAGAATGTCTCCATAAATGAAGACTTGTGTGAGATCTACGCATCGTTTTGGACGCGATAGTGATGTGATTGCTCATTTTGATGCTAATTTCAACTAAAACGAAGTAATAGAATTCATAATCACCTATATTTTGACAATTTGAGAGAACTAATGAAACATTAAGAACGTCTCCCTAAATGAAGACTTGTGTGAGATGTACGAATTATTTTGAAGGCACTAGTGATGGGATTGCTCCTTTTGATGCTAATCAAACTAGAACTAATTCATAGGACTTATAATAACCTCTTTCTTTGACAATTTGAGAGATCCAATGAAACAGTAAGAAGGTCTCCCTAAATCAAGACTTGTGTGAGATGTACGCATCGTTTTTAATGCGATAGTCATAGAATTGCTCCTTTTGATGCTAATCAAATTATAACGAAGTAATAAGACTCCTAATCACCTCTTTCTTTCACAATTTTAGAGAACCAAAGAAACAATAATAAGGTCTCCTTAAATGAAGACTTGTGTGAGATGTACGCATCGTTTTTAACGCGATAGTCATGGGATTGCTCCTTTTGAGGCTAATCAAACTAGAACGAAGTTATAGGACTTCTAATCACCTCTTTCTTTGACAATTTTAAAGCACCAATGAAACAATTAGAAGGTCTCTCTAAATGAAGACTTGTGCGAGATGTACGCATGGTTTTGAACGAGATAGTCATGGGTTTCTCGTTTTGACGCTAGTCAAACTAGAACGAAGTAATACAACTTTTAATCACCTCTTTCTTTGTAAATTTGAAACAACCAATGAAATAATATGAAGGTCTCCCTAAATGAAGACTTGTGTGAGATCTACGAATCGTTTTGGAAGCGATAGTGATGGGTTTGCCCCTTTTGATTCTAATTTCAACTAGAACGAAGTAATAGGACTCATAATCATCTATATTTTGACAATTCAGAGAACTAATGAAACAATACGAAGATATCCTTGAATGAAGACTTGTGTGAGATGTACGAATCGTTTTGAAGGCTATAGTCATAGGATTGATCCTTTTGATGCTAATCAAACTAGAACGAATTCATAGGACTCATAATCACCACTTTCTTTGACAATTTGAGAGAACCAATGAAATAATAAGAAGTTCTCCCTAAATCAAGACTTGGTGTGAGATGTACGCATCGTTTTTAACACGATGATAGTCATGGATTACTCCTTTTGATGGTAATCAAATTAGAACGAAGTAATAGGACTCTTAATCACCTCTTTCTTTCATAATTTTAGGAAACCAAAGAAACAATAAGAATGTCTCCATAAATGAAGACTTGTGTGAGATCTACGCATCGTTTTGGACGCGATAGTGATGTGATTGCTCCTTTTGATGCTAATTTCAACTAGAACGAAGTAATAGAATTCATAATCACCTATATTTTGACAATTTGAGAGAACTAATGAAACATTAAGAACGTCTCCCTAAATGAAGACTCATGTGAGATGTACGAATTATTTTGAAGGCACTAGTGATGGGATTGCTCCTTTTGATGCTACTCAAACTAGAACTAATTCATAGGACTTATAATAACCTCTTTCTTTGACAATTTGAGAGATCCAATGAAACAGTAAGAAGGTCTCCCTAAATCAAGACTTGTGTGAGATGTACGCATCGTTTTTAACGCGATAGTCATAGAATTGCTCCTTTTGATACTAATCAAATTAGAACGAAGTAATAAGACTCCTAATCACCTCTTTCTTTCACAATTTTAGAGAACCAAAGAAACAATAATAAGGTCTCCTTAAATGAAGACTTGTGTGAGATGTACGCATCGTTTTTAACGCGATAGTCATGGGATTGCTCCTTTTGAGGCTAATCAAACTAGAACGAAGTTATAGGACTTCTAATTACCTCTTTCTTTGACAATTTTAAAGCACCAATGAAACAATAAGAAGGTCTCTCTAAATGAAGACTTGTGCGAGATGTACGCATGGTTTTGAACGAGATAGTCATGGGTTTCTCGTTTTGACGCTAGTCAAACTAGAACGAAGTAATACAACTTCTAATCACCTCTTTCTTTGTAAATTTGAAACAACCAATGAAATAATATGAAGGTCTCCCTAAATGAAGACTTGTGTGAGATCTACGAATCGTTTTGGAAGCGATAGTGATGGGTTTGCCCCTTTTGATTCTAATTTCAACTAGAATGAAGTAATAGGACTCATAATCATCTATATTTTGACAATTCAGAGAACTAATGAAACAATACGAAGATATCCTTGAATGAAGACTTGTGTGAGATGTACGAATCGTTTTGAAGGCTATAGTCATAGGATTAATCCTTTTGATGCTAATCAAACTAGAACGACGTCATATAATCACCACTTTCTTTGATAGTTTGAGAGAACCAATGAAATAATAAGAAGTTATCCCTAAATCAAAACTTGGTGTGAGATGTACGCATCGTTTTTAATGCGATAGTCATGGGAATACTCCTTTTGATGGTAATCAAATTAGAACGAAGTAATAGGACTCTTAATCACCTCTTTATTTCATAATTTTAGGAAACCAATGAAACAATAAGTAGGTCTCCATAAATGAAGACTTGTGTGAGATCTACGCATCGTTCTGGACGCGATAGTGATGTGATTGCTCCTTTTGATGCTAATTTCAACTAGAACGAAGTAACAGAATTCATAATCACCTATACTTTGACGATTTGAGAGAACTAATGAAACAGTAAGAAGGTCTCCCTAAATCAAGACTTGTGTGAGATGTACGCATCGTTTTTAATGCGATAGTCATAGAATTGCTCCTTTTGATGCTAATCAAATTAGAACGAAGTAATAAGACTCCTAATCACCTTTTTCTTTCAAAATTTTAGAGAACCAAAGAAACAATAATAAGGTCTCCTTAAATGAAGACTTGTGTGAGATGTACACATCGTTTTTAACGCGATAGTCATGGGATTGCTCCTTTTGATGCTAATCAAACTAGAACGAAGTTATAGAACTTCTAATCACCTCTTTCTTTGACAATTTTAAAGCACCAATGAAACAATAAGAAGGTCTCTCTAAATGAAGACTTGTGCGAGATGTACGCATGGTTTTGAACGAGATAGTCATGGGTTTCTCGTTTTGACGCTAGTCAAACTAGAACGAAGTAATACAACTTCTAATCACCTCTTTCTTTGTAAATTTAAAACAACCAATGAAATAATATGAAGGTCTCCCTAAATGAAGACTTGTGTGAGATCTACGAATCGTTTTGGAAGCGATAGTGATGGGTTTGCCCCTTTTGATTCTAATTTCAACTAGAACGAAGTAATAGGACTCATAATCATCTATGTTTTGACAATTCAGAGAACTAATGAAACAATACGAAGATATCCTTGAATGAAGACTTGTGTGAGATGTACGAATCGTTTTGAAGGCTATAGTCATACGATTAATCCTTTTGATGCTAATCAAACTAGAACGGCGTCATATAATCACCTCTTTCTTTGATAGTTTGAGAGAACCAATGAAATAATAAGAAGTTCTCCCTAAATCAAAACTTGGTGTGAGATGTACGCATCGTTTTTAACGCGATAGTCATGGGAATACTCCTTTTGATGGTAATCAAATTAGAACGAAGTAATAGGACTCTTAATCACCACTTTCTTTCATAATTTTAGGAAACCAATGAAACAATAAGTAGGTCTCCATAAATGAAGACTTGTGTGAGATCTACGCATCGTTTTGGACGCGATAGTGATGTGATTGCTCCTTTTGATGCTAATTTCAACTAGAATGAAGTAATAGAATTCATAATCACCTAAATTTTGACAATTTGAGAGAACTAATAAAACATTAAGAAGGTCTCCCTAAATGAAGACTTGTGTGAGATGTACGGATTGTTTTCAAGGCACTAGTGATAGGATTGCTTCTTTTGATGCTAATCAAACTAGAACAAATTCCTAGGACTTATAATCACCTTTCTTTGACAATTTGAGAGATCCAATGAAACAGTAAGAAAGTCTCCCTAAATCAAGACTTGGGTGAGATGTACGCATCGTTTTTAACGCGATAGTCATAGAATTGCTCCTTTTGATGCTAATCAAATTAGAACGAAGTAATAAGACTCCTAATCACCTCTTTCTTTCACAATTTTAGAGAACCAAAGAAACAATAATAAGGTCTCCTTAAATGAAGACTTGTGTGAGATGTACGCATCGTTTTTAACGCGATAGTCATTGGATTGCAACTTTTGATGCTAATCAAACTAGAACGAAGTTATAAGACTTCTAATCACCTCTTTCTTTGACAATTTTAAAGCACCAATGAAACAATAAGAAGGTCTCTCTAAATGAAGACTTGTGCGAGATGTACGCATGGTTTTGAACGAGATAGTCATGGGTTTCTCGTTTTGACGCTAGTCAAACTAGAACGAAGTAATACAACTTCTAATCACCTCTTTCTTTGTAAATTTGAAACAACCAATGAAATAATATGAAGGTCTCCCTAAATGAAGACTTGTGTGAGATCTACGAATCGTTTTGCAAGCGATAGTGATGGGTTTGCCCCTTTTGATTCTAATTTCAACTAGAACGAAGTAATAGGACTCATAATTATTTATATTTTTACAATTCAGAGAACAAATGAAACAATACGAAGATATCCTTGAATGAAGACTTGTGTGAGATGTACGAATCATTTTGAAGGCTATAGTCATAGGATAAATCCTTTTGATGCTAATCAAACTAGAATGAAGTCATATAATCACCTGTTTCTTTGATAGTTTGAGAGAACCAATGAAATAATAAGAAGTTCTCCCTAAATCAAAACTTGGTGTGAGATGTACGCATCGTTTTTAACGCGATAGTCATGGGAATACTCCTTTTGATGGTAATCAAATTAGAACGAAGTAATAGGACTCTTAATCACCTCTTTCTTTCATAATTTTAGGAAACCAATGAAACAATAAGTAGGTCTCCATAAATGAAGACTTGTGTGAGATCTACGCATCGTTTTGGACGCGATAGTGATGTGATTGCTCCTTTTGATGCTAATTTCAACTAGAACTAAGTAATAGAATTCATAATCACCTATATTTTGACGATTTTAGAGAACTAATGAAACATTAAGAACGTCTTCCTAAATGAAGACTTGTGTGAGATGTACGGATTGTTTTGAACGCACTTGTGATGGGATTGCTCCTTTTGATGCTAATCAAACTAGAACAAATTCCTAGGACTTATAATCACCTCTTTCTTTGACAATTTGAGAGATCCAATGAAACAGTAAGAAGGTCTCCCTAAATCAAGACTTGTGTGAGATGTACGCATCGTTTTTAACGCGATAGTCACAGAATTGATCCTTTTGATGCTAATCAAATTAGAACGAAGTAATACGACTCCTAATCACCTCTTTCTTTCACAATTTTAGAGAACCAAAGAAACAATAATAAGGTCTCTTTAAATGAAGACTTGTGTGAGATGTACGCATCGTTTTTAACGCGATAGTCATGGGATTGCTCCTTTTGATGGTAATCAAATTAGAACGAAGTAATAGGACTCTTAATCACCTCTTTCTTTCATAATTTTAGGAAACCAATGAAACAATAAGTAGGTCTCCATAAATGAAGACTTGTGTGAGATCTACGCATCGTTTTGGACGCGATAGTGATGTGATTGCTCCTTTTGATGCTAATTTCAACTAGAACTAAGTAATAGAATTCATAATCACCTATATTTTGACGATTTTAGAGAACTAATGAAACATTAAGAACATCTTCCTAAATGAAGAATTGTGTGAGATGTACGGATTGTTTTGAAGGCACTTGTGATGGGATTGCTCCTTTTGATGCTAATCAAACTAGAACAAATTCCTAGGACTTATAATCACCTCTTTCTTTGACAATTTGAGAGATCCAATGAAACAGTAAGAAGGTCTCCCTAAATCAAGACTTGTGTGAGATGTACGCATCGTTTTTAACGCGATAGTCACAGAATTGATCCTTTTGATGCTAATCAAATTAGAATGAAGTAATACGACTCCTAATCACCTCTTTCTTTCACAATTTTAGAGAACCAAAGAAACAATAATAAGGTCTCCTTAAATGAAGACTTGTGTGAGATGTACGCATCGTTTTTAACGCGATAGTCATGGGATTGCTCCTTTTGATGCTAATCAAACTAGAACGAAGTTATTGGACTTCTAATCACCTCTTTCTTTGACAATTTTAAAGAACCAATGAAACAATAAGAAGGTCTCTCTAAATGAAGACTTGTGCGAGATGTACGCATGGTTTTGAACGAGATAGTCATGAGTTTCTCGTTTTGACGCTAGTCAAACTAGAACGAAGTAATACAACTTCTAATCACCTCTTTCTTTGTAAATTTGAAACAACCAATGAAATAATATGAAGGTCTCCCTAAATGAAGACTTGTGTGAGATCTACGAATCGTTTTGGAAGCGATAGTGATGGGTTTGCCCCTTTTGATTCTAATTTCAACTAGAACGAACTAATAGGACTCATAATCATCTATATTTTTACAATTCAGAGAACTAATGAAATAATACGAAGATATCCTTGAATGAAGACTTGTGTGAGATGTACGAATCGTTTTGAAGGCTATAGTCATAGGATTAATCCTTTTGATGCTAATCAAACTAGAACGAAGTCATATAATCACCTCTTTCTTTGATAGTTTGAGAGAACCAATGAAATAATAAGAAGTTCTCCCTAAATCAAAACTTGGTGTGAGATGTACGCATTGTTTTTAATGCGATAGTCATGGGAATACTCCTTTTGATGGTAATCAAATTAGAACGAAGTAATAGGACTCTTAATCACCTCTTTCTTTCATAATTTTAGGAAACCAATGAAACAATAAGTAGGTCTCCATAAATGAAGACTTGTGTGAGATCTACGCATCATTTTGGACGCGATAGTGATGTGATTGCTCCTTTTGATGCTAATTTCAACTAGAACGAAATAATAGAATTCATAATCACCTATATTTTGACAATTTGAGAGAACTAATGAAACATTAAGAAGGTCTCCCTAAATGAAGACTTGTGTGAGATGTACGGATTGTCTTGAAGGCACTAGTGATAGGATTGCTTCTTTTGATGCTAATCAAACTAGAACTAATTCATAGGACTTATAATCACCTCTTTATTTGACAATTTGAGAGATCCAATGAAACAGTAAGAAGGTCTACCTAAATCAAGACTTGTGTGAGATGTACGCATCGTTTTTAACGCGATAGTGATAGAATTGCTCCTTTTGATGCTAATCAAATTAGAACGAAGTAATAAGACTCCTAATCACCTCTTTCTTTCACAATTTTAGAGAACCAAAGAAACAATAAGAAGGTCTACTTAAATGAAGACTTGTGTGAGATGTACGCATCGTTTTTAACGCGATAGTCATGGGATTGCTCCTTTTGATGCTAATCAAACTAGAACGAAGTTATAGGACTTCTAATCACCTCTTTCTTTGACAATTTTAAAGCACCAATGAAACAATAAGAAGGTCTCCCTAAATGAAGACTTGTGCGAGATGTACGCATGGTTTTAAACGAGATAGTCATGGGTTTATCGTTTTGACGCTAATCAAACTAGAACGAAGTAATACAACTTCTAATCACCTCTTTCTTTGTAAATTTGAAACAACCAATGAATCAATATGAAGGTCTCCCTAATTGAAGACTTGTGTGAGATCTACGAATCGTTTTGGAAGCGATAGTGATGGATGTCCCCATTTTGATTCTAATTTCAACGAGAACGAAGTAATAGGACTCATAATCATCTATATTTTGTCAATTCAGAGAACTAATGAAACAATACGAAGATATCCTTAAATGAAGACTTGTGTGAGATGTACGAATTATTTTGAAGGCAATAGTGAAAGGATTGATCCTTTTGATGCTAATCAAACTAGAACGAAGTCATAGGACTCATAATCACCTCTTTCTTTGACAATTTGAGAGAACCAATGGAATAATAAGAAGTTCTCCCTCAATCAAGACGTGGTGTGAGATGTACGCATCGTTTTTAACTGCGATAGTCATGGGATTAGTCCTTTTGATGGTAATCAAGTTAGAACGAAGTAATAGGACTCATTAATCACCTATTTCTTTCATAATTTTAGAAACCAATGAAACAATAAGAAGGTCTCCATAAATGAAGACTTGTGTGAGATCGACGCATCGTTTTGGACGAGATAGTGATGTGATTGCTCCTTTTGATGCTAATTTCAACTAGAACGAAGTAATAGAATTCATAATCACCTATATTTTGACAATTTGAGAGAACTAATGAAACATTAAGAAGGTCTCCCTAAATGAAGATTTGTGTGAGATGTACGGATTGTCTTGAAGGCACTAGTGATAGGATTGCTCCTTTTGATGCTAATCAAATTAGAACTAATTCATAGGACTTATAATCACCTCTTTCTTTGACAATTTGAGAGATCCAACGAAACAGTAAGAAGGTCTCCCTAAATCAAGACTTGTATGAGATGTACGCATCGTTTTTAATGCGATGATAGTCATGGGATTACTCCTTTTGATCGTAATCAAATTAGAACGAAGTAATAGGACTCTTAATCACCTCTTTCTTTCATAATTTTAGGAAACCAATAAAACAATAAGAAGGTCTCTATAAATGAAGACTTGTGTGAGATCTACGCATCGTTTTGGACGCGATAGTGATGTGATTGCTCCTTTTGATGCTAATTTCAACTAGATCGAAGTAATAGAATTCATAATCACCTATATTTTGACAATTTGGGAGAACTAATGAAACATTAAGAAGGTCTCCCTAAATGAAGAATTGTGTGAGATGTACGAATTATTTTGAAGGCACTAGTGATGGGATTGCTCCTTTTGATGCTAATCAAACTAGAACTAATTCATAAGATTTATAATCACCTCTTTCTTTGACAATTTGAGAGATCCAATGAAACAATAAGAAGGTCTCCCTAAATGAAGACTTGTGTGAGATGTACGCATGGTTTTAAACGAGATAGTCATGGGTTTATCGTTTTGACGCTAATCAAACTAGAACGAAGTAATACAACTTCTAATCACCTCTTTCTTTGTAAATTTGAAACAACCAATAAAACAATATGAAGGTCTCCCTAATTGAAGACTTGTGTGAGATCTACGAATCAGTTTTGGAAGCGATAGTGATGGATGTCTCCATTTTGATTCTAATTTCAACGAGAACGAAGTAATAGGACTCATAATCATCTATATTTTGTCAATTCAGAGAACTAATGAAACAATACGAAGATATCCTTAAATGAAGATTTGTGTGAGATGTACGAATTGTTTTGAAGGCAATAGTGAAAGGATTGATCCTTTTGATGCTAATCAAACTAGAACGAAGTCATAGGACTCATAATCACCTCTTTCTTTGACAATTTGAGAGAACCAATGGAATAATAAGAAGTTCTCCCTCAATCAAGACGTGGTGTGAGATGTACGCATCGTTTTTAACGCGATAGTCATGGGATTAGTCCTTTTGATGGTAATCAAGTTAGAACGAAGTAATAGGACTCTTAATCACCTATTTCTTTCATAATTTTAGAAAACCAATGAAACAATAAGAAGGTCTCCAAAAATGAAGACTTGTGTGAGATCTACGCATCGTTTTGGACGAGATAGTGATGTGATTGCTCCTTTTGATGCTAATTTCAACTAGAACGAAGTAATAGAATTCATAATCACCTATATTTTGGCAATTTGAGAGAACTAATGAAACATTAAGAAGGTCTCCCTAAATGAAGACTTGTGTGAGATGTACGGATTGTCTTGAAGGCACTAGTGATAGGATTGCTCCTTTTGATGCTTATCAAATTAGAACTAATTCATAGGACTTATAATCACCTCTTTCTTTGACAATTTGAGAGATCCAACGAAACAGTAAGAAGGTCTCCCTAAATCAAGACTTGTATGAGATGTACTGTGACACCCCCAAATCCAGGTACTTCAATTTCCACGGGACTTGGTGTTCACTGTACAAATATCATCTATCTATCTACCCATAGTAAATGCAAACCATGAAATAAATAGAAATAATCCTCCCCTTATGGGGTTACAACATCTGAAAATAAATACATCAATCCCAGGTCGTACTTAACCTTAAATCTCAAATGCGGAAATATAAATAATTAAATAAGTCTTACACAACTTTAACATAAGTCTGAAACATAACAATTAAAATAAACAACAAGTCTTCATCACTTGTTGACTTTGCCTTTGCCTTTGCTAGTAGAAGGCTCGTCGGACCTTTCGTTCTTAACTGCAATGTTATTATTACGCAAGAGTGAGCACGATTGCCCACAAGTATAATAATATGACAACAATATAATAACATGCGAGTAAATCAAAGACATCTGAATAAAGAAACTCAACTTCTGACTCGAGGATAAATAATAGGAATCAAAAGAACATCTGAGGGTCATAAGACCTTGAACTATGTCCTAGGTTGTAAAGTGTTTATGCTTTAAACCTTTAACAGTCATAAGACTATGGACTCTACTTCTCGTACTTAGGGGGATCAGCCCTTAGTACCATACTGTGCACAATATCTCAACGCTAAAGCGTAAATAATCCCCTATTAAAGGGTTGTTCATCTCAGTTTTGACATCAGAGTCCGCACCAAAGGAAGTTTGGTTTGGATAAGCTCAATAAGTATTCTAGAATTTAGAACGTACATCAACTATGGACTAGTCGAATAAATAAGGGTTCACTAGTCCTATAAGTTCAACAATATCATCGATATTCAACTTGAATGGTAAATCTCGAGAGTATACAATCGAATAAGTATTGTATAGCTGAATCATGCTTAAAAAAAATAGTAATATCTCATATGAAAATCTCAACTTGAATAAACAAGGATAAGAACTTGCTCAATGTAAAAGTAAGATTTGAGTTTAGGAAACTTGCAAAATATTAAACAAGTTTAAGGATAGGAAACTTGCTTCTTGCACAAGCTACAATTATAATTCACGTTCTTTATTAAATCCTACATATCAATACGTTCACAATACACATTAATCAATAACTCGATATACGTATCGAATCACACACATCGGTCTTGAGCACGTTATTGGACTATACAATTAACGAATCAAGTCATGTAATTAACTTATTAATTACTCAAGTAATATAAGTTATTAACCTCTTATTATATGTTTAATCATGTCTTCATGTTTATTACATTAGGTTACAATTACATTTCCTGGACTTGAACAATTAAAATCTCATTTTTGGGCAAAATTGCCAAGTGACGCTGCAGCTCCACCATTTGAACTAAAAATGGCGCTGCAGCTCCACTGGCGCTGCAGGCCCCAATCTTGGCGCTGCAGCTCCACTGGCGCTGCGGCCCCAATCTTGGCGCTGCAGCTCCACTGGCGCTGCAGCCCCAATCTTAGGCTTAAAGTTGGCGCTGCAGCTCCAAACGCCATTTTCAGAATCTGCAGTTCACGAATAACAGAGAACCAGACCCAGAGTAAATGCTACCACAACAATTTTAATTGCTACCCATGAAGTATGGACTTCATAGAAACACTATACAATATTTCTAGCATGATCTTAGCATTCTAAATCACTTAATTACACAAGTTATAGCAATCAAATTCACTGTTTTTCATACTTTATCATGTTTTGAAGGAAAATCACGAAATTTAACTTTACGGATTCGTTATAACACCGAATCCGTTCGTTTAACTTCCGTTTTGTTCGTATAAACGTGTACAATCATATGTAAGTGCTAATTCAAAGTTAAATCATCGATTCATAGTATAAAAATTGTACATAAGGGCTGTATGGCCATATATACAACTTTTCTACTCTGTGACTTTTGTAAAAATCAAATCAAGTATAATTGTATGAAATTTATCACATTAAATCATGCATACATGGTATAAAACATGTTATGATCATATAATAATACATATAAAATCATATCATGCATTAATCATCAAATTAGTCATTCACAGAGAACTTTTTAAGAATACGTTAATGGAAACTGTAAGAACTTGAATTTAAAAACGTAGGAGAAAGAATTACCCTTGCTAGTTAGTGATGATGTTGCAACTAAATTCTTCAATCTCTTCTCTAACTAATTCTCGAGTCTTTTCTCTCAATTTCTCTCTTTTTCTCTCTGGAACTTAGTGTCTTACAAATTAATTATATGAACTGATATGTATATGTAAAATAATATATTATACGCGTAATTAGAAGTCGTGGGTTATGGGTCGTCAGTTAATCCCATAATGGGTTAACTGGCTCCAACCCCCACTAGGGCTTAGTTTGTTTGTCCCTTATTCCTCCTTTCCATTTAATTTAATTAACTTACTATTATATAGTTAGCGTCCGACAAAGTCAAAAAGTAAAGGACAACTTTACTTTAGTAAAAGTTATTTACTTAAGTAAAAGTAAATGTAATTAACTAAAGTAAGAAACATTTAACTTAAGTTAAAAACATTTAACTTAGGTTAAAAGTAAATTACTTTTACATTTACTAAAGGTAAAGTAAAAACATTTAACTAAAGTTAAAAACATTTAACTAAAGTTAAAGTAATTACATTTACTTTTACTTAAGTAAATAACTTTTACTAAAGTAAAGTTGTCCTTTACTTTTTGACTTTGTCGGACGCACTGATTGCATCTGGAGCATCCGATGACTGTGGGACCCTGGGGGGCCAGCGTCTTCTGACTGTTGACTGTTGAGGTCCGGCTCCTTCCTCGTCGGTGGGTGCTGTTGATCTTCTTCTCAGAGGGAGAAGGTCCAATTGAAACAGTAGGAGAAACATCATCTTGCTCTCCATCGGCCCGGAAGGCAGGAGTATAGCAAGGATGACTTGTCTGACCCTGATTTAAAACACCTTTCAGTTTAATATCAGGAATAGAAAAGTCAGATAAAACATCAGTGTCTCTTCTAGAGATAGAAGGGACTGAAGAATTGGTGAATTCCTCAATAATAACAGTGTAAGTTAATTAATGTCACACCCAATTAAATCAAATAATGCTATTTAAATTAATTAAATAAAATAGCATAAATCTACATTAAATCACATAGTCACATAATTAAAATTCTTATTTATTAATTATGTCTAATCATAAATCTCTAATTAATTATTAAATTAATTAGAATAACATTATGCTTATTAATTATTATATTAATCAAATAAGCTCAATTAAATACATACTTTGAATATAAAAAATTCACCACATTAATTTAACTAATGTGACACATATAATTAAATTACTCTACCACAAATTCATCAATTAATTATTTAACTCAATAATTAAATCATCAAAAAATATTTATTTAATTCAATAAATATTCAAAATAAATTACAAAAATCTTGTTTGTCACATCTTTCCCCCCTTAAAAGGATTCTGTCCCCAGAATCACGGTTCAATTAAATTTCGTCCCGTTACATTCTCCCCCCCTTACAAAGATTCTGTCCCCAGAATCGCATAAACAAAAATTAAGTAAATAAATCTGGGTAATTCTTCATCATATGCTCTTCGAGTTCCCACGTAGCTTCTTCAGCATTGTGGTTCCTCCAAATTACCTTAACAGAAGGTATAACTTTATTTCTGAGGACTTGCTCTTTCCTGTCAACAATCTGAACAGGAATTTCTTCATAGGATAAGTCTTTCTCAAAATGTAGGGGTTCATATTCAATCACATGTTTGTAATCGGGTTTGTAGGGGCGTAAAACTGACACATGAAAGACGTTGTGGACATTCTCAAGGGCCGGAGGTAAGGCTACCTCATACGCAACTTCTCCAATCCTTCGCAGCACTTCAAAGGGTCCAATGAACCTTGGGCTCAATTTTCCCTTCTTACCGAATCTGATCTTCCCCTTCCAGGGAGAGACTTTCAAGAACACATAGCTACCCGATTCAAACTCAACGTTCTTACGGTGTGGATCGGCGTATTTCTTCTGCCTATCCTGAGCTGCTACCAGTCTTGTTCTGATCACTTTGACTATCTCTGCTGTCTACTGTACCAGTTCTGGACCTAGTAGTTGTCTCTCGCCAACTTCATCCCAGTATAGCGGAGTTCTGCATTTTCTTCCGTACAACGCTTCGTAAGGCGGCATACCAATACTTGCGTGGTAACTGTTGTTGTAACTGAATTCCACAAGCGGTAGGTGATCATCCCAATTTCCTTTAAAATCCATGATGCATGCTCTCAACATATCTTCCAATGTCTGGATCGTTCTTTCACTCTGCCCGTCTGTCTGAGGGTGATAAGCCGTACTCATTCTCAACTGTGTCCCCATGCATTCTTGTAGTCGCTTCCAGAAGTTCGATGTGAAACGCGGATCTCTGTCGGAAACAATTGACACCGGAACTCCGTGCCTCGAAACAATCTCTTTCACATATAGCCTTGCCAACTGGTCTAAGTTGAATCTGATTTTGATCGGAAAGAAGTGTGCGGATTTCGTCAGTCGGTCAACGATAACCCATACTGCGTCGTAGCCTTTCTGAGTCGTCGGAAGGCCAACCACGAAATCCATCGTAATGTGTTCCCATTTCCATTCTGGGATTTCCAGGGGTTGTAGCAAACCACTTGGTCTCTGATGTTCTGCTTTCACTTTCTGACAGGTTAGACACTTTGCAACACACTCAGCAACATCTCGTTTCAAATTCGGCCACCAGAAGTGCTGTCGAAGATCCTGGTACATCTTGGTACTACCGGGGTGAATCGAATATCGTGAGCTATGAGCCTCGCTCAAAATGTTATCCTTAATCTCTGGCACTGACGGTACCCAAACTCTGTTCTCAAATCTCAGTAGTCTCTCACTGTCTATCTTGAATCTCGGTTCGGTTCCTTCAGATATCTTTTTCTTAACCTTTTCACATTCTTCGTCCTGAAGTTGAGCTTCCTTAACTTTATCCAATAGGGTTGTACCAGTTTGCATCTGAAATAACTTCTCGTCAATCTCTATCGGATACTTCACTTCCAATTCCAGCTTTTCCATTGCTGAAATTAGCTCCTCCTGAGCAGTCAACATCATCAATTTCTCCCGACCCTTTCTGCTTAAGGCGTCGGCAACCACATTAGCCTTACCCGGATGGTATAAGATTTCACAGTCATAGTCCTTAATTAACTCCAGCCACCTTCTCTGGCGCATATTCAAGTCCTTCTGTGTAAAAATATATTTCAGACTCTTGTGGTCTGTATATATTTCACACTTCTCCCCATAGAGATAGTGTCTCCAAATTTTTAAAGCAAATACCACTGCAGCTAACTCCAAGTCATGGGTCGGATACCCCTTCTCATAGTCTTTCAATTGTGGTGACGCATACGCAATGACCCTGCCGTTTTGCATAAGTACACAGCCAAGTCCTTTATGCGACGCATCACTATAAATCACAAAATTTCCTGTGTCATCCGGAAGGGATAACACAGGTGCCGAACTCAACCTCCTCTTAAGCTCTTGGAAACTTTCCTCACACTTCTCTGTCCAAACGAATTTCACCGATTTTCTAGTCAAATTCGTCAGCGGAGTTGCGATCTTGGAAAAGTCCTGAATAAATCTTCTATAATAACCCGCCAATCCAAGAAAACTCCTCACTTCCGATGGTGTTTTCGGCTGATCCCAGTTCATCACAGCTTCTACTTTAGAGGGATCTACCGAAATTCCATCCTTGTCGATCACATGTCCAAGAAATTGCACTCTTTCAATCCAGAATTCACATTTAGAAAATTTGGCGTACAACTTCTCTCTTCTCACCGCCTCTAATGTTAACTTTAGATGTTCTACATGTTCTTCCTTGGTCTTCGAGTATACCAAAATATCGTCGATAAAGACCACCACGAATTTGTCCAAAAACGGCTTGAACACTCCATTCATTAAGCCCATGAATGCTGCAGGAGCATTCGTTAGACCAAATGACATTACCAAAAATTCGTAGTGACCATATCGAGTCCTAAATGCTGTCTTTGGAACATCCTCTGGCCTCACCTTCAGCTGATGATAGCCACTCCTCAAGTCTATCTTTGAAAAGTACCTTGCACCCTTCAATTGGTCGAACAGATCGTCGATCCTCGGTAATGGATATCTATTCTTAATTGTGACCTTATTCAGTTCTCTGTAGTCGATGCAAAGTCGCATCGTCCCGTCCTTCTTTTTCACAAACAACACTGGCGCTCCCCACGGCGATACGCTCGGTTGGATGTACTTCTTGTCCAGTAACTCTTGCAGTTGTACCATTAACTCTTTCATCTCTACCGGAGCCATCCGGTACGGTGCCTTCGATATTGGGGCCGTCCCTGGCTCCAAATCAATCACAAACTCAACCTCTCTGTCTGGCGGAAGTCCTGGCAGATCATCCGGAAATACGTCTAAGAAGTCCCTCACGACTGGTATATCTTCTAATTTTGGGTTTTCTTTACGACTATCGACTATGTAGGCTAAATATCCTACACAGCCTTGTCTTAACAACTTCCTGGCCTGCATCATCGTCAGACAACTCGCTTGTCTAGGCGATTTACTGCCATAAAACACAACCTTTGACGGGGTCATAAGGTTGATACACTTTCTCTGGCAATCAATTACAGCCCCATAATTGACTAGCCAATCCATTCCCAGAATAACATCGAATTCCCCAAGTCTAATCAGGATAAGATTTACGTTCATAATGTTACCCTTAATATCTACTCTACAGTTCTTGTGTACATACTTAACAGGGATTACTTCTCTATTCGCAATCTCTATATTCATGGGGTATTCTAACTCGTCCATAGGAAGTTCTAAGTTCTTAGCAAAGTCATCGGATATAAATGAACAAGTAGCACCCGAATCAAATAGTACATAAGCATTAACTTTATTGATCAGAATGATACCTGACACCACATCGCGAGACTGCACAGCATCCTGCACGGTCATGTTGAAGGTCTTGGCGGTTGGTCGGTTGGTTGCGGTTGGTCCCGTGATAGTTAAAGCACTTCCACCGCTATTTCCCCTGTTTCCACCTGATCCTTCCCTTCCAGATCCCTTCTTGGGACAGTCCCTTGCCAGATGGTCCTTTGAGCCGCAAGTGAAGCAAGCGCCCTTCTTTGGGTTCGGACAGTTAGGTGCTATGTGGCCTTCCTGACCACAATTATAGCATACTCGTTTTCCCTTCATACAGACCCCCAGGTGAGCTTTCCCGCAGGTCGAACAAGCTTCGATCCTCTTTTTCTGACCACCTTGCTGATTCCCAGTCGATGAGTTATCATTCCACCTCCTCTTCTGATTATTACTCCCTCCCGTGTTGCTACCACTAGCCTTGTTAATTCCTTCACCTTCACTCTTCTTCTTTTTCTGATCTTGGTTATACTTTGTAACTGCATCACTCCCGCCTTCAGCGAGAATGGCCTTCTCCAACACCCCAGCAAAAGTGTTCAATTGGAACATTGACACTTTGCTATACAACCAGGGCTTCAGGCCCTATTCAAACCTCCTTGCCTTCCTCTGATCGGTGTGCACTTGATACGTGGCAAACCTAGCCAACTCATTGAATTTCGCCGCATATTCTGGTACGGACATATTTCCCTGTTTCAGTTCCAAGAACTGGACCTCCATTTAATTCTGCGAGCTGGTCGGAAAGTACATCTCGAAGAACATCTCCTTGAACCTCTCCCAGGTAATCACACCTTCACCTCCCCGGACCTTATTCGCTTGCCACCAATAGCTGGCCTCAGATTTCAGCATGAACGTTGCATAGGCGGTTTTCTGGTCCTCTCTGACTCTGGCGACGTCAAAAACTTTTTCCATCTCCATGACCCAGGTTTGAGCTTCTATCGGGTTCATGGTGCCTTTAAACTCTGGCGGTCCCACCGCCTTGAAGTCCTTGAACGTTGTGTTCGGTGGAGCTTGAGGTTGGTTGTTAAGCGCTCCAGCAAGTAAGTTCGCCAACTGCTGAACGGGGTTAGCATTGGCGTCGTTGTTGTTGTTAGTTGACCCTTCTTGGGCCTGTTGACGGTTAGATCGTCTCCTTGGCGGCATTTTACTGTTAAGAAATACGCGTATTAGAACTTTATTCAATCTTTAAAATATCTAAGGCTTAACTTAAACATTTAGACACAATCAGTCAACACATTATCTCAAATAAACTCTGATATATTACTAAATCAAAAGTTTTAACATAATACGATAGCATCACTGCTATTTACATCAACTATCCTGAGATAAAGAATCTACAGGATTTAAAACATAAAATATTCCTCTGTTTATAAACACATTGGAATTTACATTATTAACTACCAGATAGGTTTCACAAAATCAAATGTTCCTATCACTGCCCATTAAGGCGACGAACAGCTTTGCCACGCTCTTCTTCCATAATCCGAGACATCGTCCTGCGATCTAGCATGTACGACGGTAGTCCTTCGAACTGAATTGGGTACCTCATAACCCGATCCTGGGCCTCGTCAATTGCATACTGAAGTATAGAGTACGTCTCTTCAAGCTTGGCCTTCTTCGCCCGACAATTATCTTCTGCGAGATCTGCTCGTCGTGATTCCCTTACCCAAGCCTCCTCTGCTATGGCCAGCCTTGCTGATTTCTCTTTCAGTTCATTCTTCAATTCCTCTATTTCCTCTGACTTCTGCTCAGTTTGGCCTTTCTCGTGAACCAAATTCCACTCTACATTTCCCAAACGTGTGTGAAGAGCCTCAACCTCTCCATCCCTCAGCTCGATGGTAGACTGTTGAGTAACCGACCGCTCCCTCAGCTCCTGAACAGTCTCCCTCAGCTCCTGAACAGTATCACGTAACTCTATGTTACGGTCATACAGCTCGTCATACATCTCGGCACTGATAGAGCTCGGCGGGAACTCTTCAGGGTCTTCCTCCTCCTCTTCAGCTGCCTCAGCCTGAACTTCAATCTCCTCAGGGTCTTCCTCAGAGTCCTCCTCTGAATCAGACACCGGCACATTCTCCTGACCAATGACTGTGATCAAGGGTGATGCCTCTCGTCGGACTAACTGCTCCCAAACTACGTGGATATCTCGGGGCTCCTCCTCTCTAGCCTCTAGGGGTACAAGGTCCCTGGACTGACTAGGTTCTCCAACATTCGTCATCCTGACAAATAAAATTTTAAGTTTTAGTAATTACGTGATGCTAATCGAGACTCGAATATATAAGTATAAGCACGTAGCACATAAGGTAAGTTATTATCTTTCTTAGAACTCGATAAGAGTTATCATTACTATGTTCTCGATCTCTAAAAAGGTTACTATCCTAAGGTTTTTCCCCACCTAAGGTTCATAACCTACAGCTTTGATACCAACCTGTGACACCCCCAAATCCAGGTACTTCAATTTCCACGGGACTTGGTGTTCACTGTACAAATATCATTATTTGATTTAATTGGGTGTGACATTAATTAACTATATAATAGTAAGTTAATTAAATTAAATGGAAAGGAGGAATAAGGGACAAACAAACTAAGCCCTAGTGGGGGTTGGAGCCAGTTAACCCATTATGGGATTAACTAACGACCCATAACCCACGACTTCTAATTACGCGTATAATATATTAATTTACATATACATATCAGTTCATATAATTAATTTGTAAGACACTAAGTTCCAGAGAGAAAAAGAGAGAAATTGAGAGAAAAGACTCGAGAATTAGTTAGAGAAGAGATTGAAGAATTTAGTTGCATCATCATCACTAACTAGCAAGGGTAATTCTTTCTCCTACGTTTTTAAATTCAAGTTCTTACAGTTTGCATTAACGTATTCTTAAAAAGTTCTCTGTGAATGACTAATTTGATGATTAATGCATGATATGATTTTATATGTATTATTATATGATCATAACATGTTTTATACCATGTATGCATGATTTAATGTGATAAATTTCATACAATTATACTTGATTTGATTTTTACAAAAGTCACAGAGTAGAAAAGTTGTATATATGGCCATACAGCCCTTATGTACAATTTTTATACTATGAATCGATGATTTAACTTTGAATTAGCACTTACATATGATTGTACACGTTTATACGAACAAAACGGAAGTTAAACGAACGGATTCGGTGTTATAACGAATCCGTAAAGTTAAATTTCGTGATTTTCCTTCAAAACATGATAAAGTATGAAAAACAGTGAATTTGATTGCTATAACTTGTGTAATTAAGTGATTTAGAATGCTAAGATCATGCTAGAAATATTGTATAGTGTTTCTATGAAGTCCATACTTCATGGGTAGCAATTAAAATTGTTGTGGTAGCATTTACTCTGGGCCTGGTTCTCTGTTATTCGTGAACTGCAGATTCTGAAAATGGCGTTTGGAGCTGCAGCGCCAACTTTAAGCCTAAGATTGGGGCTGCAGCGCCAGTGGAGCTGCAGCGCCAAGATTGGGGCCGCAGCGCCAGTGGAGCTGCAGCACCAAGATTGGGGCCGCAGCGCCAGTGGAGCTGCAACGCCAAGATTGGGGCTGCAGCGCCAGTGGAGCTGCAGCGCCATTTTTAGTTCAAATGGTGGAGCTGCAGCGTCACTTGGCAATTTTGCCCAAAAATGAGATTTTAATTGTTCAAGTCCAGGAAATGTAATTGTAACCTAATGTAATAAACATGAAGACATGATTAAACATATAATAAGAGGTTAATAACTTATATTACGTGAGTAATTAATAAGTTAATTACATGACTTGATTCGTTAATTGTATAGTCCAATAACGTGCTCAAGACCGATGTGTGTGATTCGATACGTATATCGAGTTATTGATTAATGTGTATTGTGAACGTATTGATATGTAGGATTTAATAAAGAACGTGAATTATAATTGTAGCTTGTGCAAGAGGCAAGTTTCCTATCCTTAAACTTGTTTAATATTTTGCAAGTTTCCTAAACTCAAATCTTACTTTTACATTGAGCAAGTTCTTATCCTTGTTTATTCAAGTTGAGATTTTCATATGAGATATTACTATTTTTTTTAAGCATGATTCAGCTATACAATACTTATTCGATTGTATACTCTCGAGATTTACCATTAAAGTTGAATATCGATGATATTGTTGAACTTATAGGACTAGTGAACCCTTATTTATTCGACTAGTCCATAGTTGATGTACGTTCTAAATTCTAGAATACTTATTGAGCTTATCCAAACCAAACTTCCTTTGGTGCGGACTCTGATGTCAAAACTGAGATGAACAACCCTTTAATAGGGGATTATTTATGCTTTAGCGTTGAGATATTGTGCACAGTATGGTACTAAGGGCTGATCCCCCTAAGTACGAGAAGTAGAGTCCATAGTCTTATGACTGTTAAAGGTTTAAAGCATAAACACTTTACAACCTAGGACATAGTTCAAGGTCTTATGACCCTCAGATGTTCTTTTGATTCCTATTATTTATCCTCGAGTCAGAAGTTGAGTTTCTTTATTCAGATGTCTTTGATTTACTCGCATGTTATTATATTGTTGTCATATTATTATACTTGTGGGCAATCGTGCTCACTCTTGCGTAATAATAACATTGCAGTTAAGAACGAAAGGTCCGACGAGCCTTCTACTAGCAAAGGCAAAGGCAAAGTCAACAAGTGATGAAAACTTGTTGTTTATTTTAATTGTTATGTTTCAGACTTATGTTAAAGTTGTGTAAGACTTATTTAATTATTTATATTTCCGCATTTGAGATTTAAGGTTAAGTACGACCTGGGATTGATGTATTTATTTTCAGATGTTGTAACCCCATAAGGGGAGGATTATTTCTATTTATTTCATGGTTTGCATTTACTATGGGTAGATAGATAGATGATATTTGTACAGTGAACACCAAGTCCCGTGGAAATTGAAGTACCTGGATTTGGGAGTGTCACAGTACATCTCATACAAGTCTTGATTTAGGGAGACCTTCTTACTGTTTCGTTGGATCTCTCAAATTGTCAAAGAAAGAGGTGATTATAAGTCCTATGAATTAGTTCTAATTTGATTAGCATCAAAAGGAGCAATCCTATCACTAGTGCCTTCAAGACAATCCGTACATCTCACACAAGTCTTCATTTAGGGAGACCTTCTTAATGTTTCATTAGTTCTCTCAAATTGTCAAAATATAGGTGATTATGAATTCTATTACTTCGTTCTAGTTGAAATTAGCATCAAAAGGAGCAATCACATCACTATCGCGTCCAAAACGATGCGTAGATCTCACACAAGTCTTCATTTATAGAGACCTTCTTATTATTTTATTGGTTTCCTAAAATTATGAAAGAAAGAGGTGATTAAGAGTCCTATTACTTCGTTCTAATTTGATTACCATCAAAAGGAGTAATCCCATGACTATCATCGCATTAAAAACGATGCGTACATCTCATACAAGTCTTGATTTAGGGAGACCTTCTTACTGTTTCGTTGGATCTCTCAAATTGTCAAAGAAAGAGGTGATTATAAGTCCTATGAATTAGTTCTAATTTGATTAGCATCAAAAGGAGCAATCCTAACACTAGTGCCTTCAAGACAATCCGTACATCTCACACAAGTTTTCATTTAAGGAGACCTTCTTAATGTTTCATTAGTTCTCTCAAATTGTCAAAATATAGGTGATTATGAATTCTATTATTTCGTTCTAGTTGAAATTAGCATCAAAAGGAGCAATCACATCACTATCTCGTCCAAAACGATGCGTCGATCTCACACAAGTCTTCATTTATGGAGACCTTCTTATTGTTTCATTGGTTTTCTAAAATTATGAAAGAAATAGGTGATTAAGAGTCCTATTACTTCGTTCTAACTTGATTACCATCAAAAGGACTAATCCCATGACTATCGCGTTAAAAACGATGCGTACATCTCACACCACGTCTTGATTGAGGGAGAACTTCTTATTATTCCATTGGTTCTCTCAAATTGTCAAAGAAAGAGGTGATTATGAGTCCTATGACTTCGTTCTAGTTTGATTAGCATCAAAAGGATCAATCCTTTCACTATTGCCTTCAAAATAATTCGTACATCTCACACAAGTCTTTATTTAAAGATATCTTCGTATTGTTTCATTAGTTCTCTGAATTGACAAAATATAGATGATTATGAGTCCTATTACTTCGTTCTCGTTGAAATTAGAATCAAAATGGGGACATCCATCACTATCGCTTCCAAAACGATTCGTAGATCTCACACAAGTCTTCAATTAGGGAGACCTTCATATTGATTCATTGGTTGTTTCAAATTTACAAAGAAAGAGGTGATTAGAAGTTATATTACTTCGTTCTAGTTTGATTAGCGTCAAAACGATAAACCCATGACTATCTCGTTTAAAACCATGCGTACATCTCGCACAAGTCTTCATTTAGGGAGACCTTCTTATTGTTTCATTGGTGCTTTAAAATTGTCAAAGAAAGAGGTGATTAGAAGTCCTATAACTTCGTTCTAGTTTGATTAGCATCAAAAGGAGCAATCCCATGACTATCGCGTTAAAAACGATGCGTACATCTCACACAAGTCTTCATTTAAGGAGACCTTCTTATTGTTTCTTTGGTTCTCTAAAATTGTGAAAGAAAGAGGTGATTAGGAGTCTTATTACTTCGTTCTAATTTGATTAGCATCAAAAGAAGCAATTCTATGACTATCGCGTTAAAAACGATGCGTACATTTTGATGGTAATTGGATTATTACTTGTATGAGATGTATGAGATGTACGCATGAGATGGTTACTTGTCTATCACAAGTCTTATTACTTGTATGAGATGTACGCATCGTTTTTAATGCGATGATAGTAATTGGATTACTCCTTTTGATGGTAATCAAATTAGAACGAAGTAATAGTACTCTTAATCACCTCTTTCTTTCATAATTTTTGAAAACCAATGAAACAATAAGAAGGTCTCCATAAATGAAGACTTGTGTGAGATCTATGCATCGTTTTGGACGCGATAGTGATGTGATTGCTCCTTTTGATGTTAATTTCAACTAGAACGAAGTAATAGAATTCATAATCACCTATATTTTGACAATTTGAGAGAACTAATGAAACATTTAGAAGGTCTCCCTAAATGAATACTTGTGTGAGATGTACGGATTATTTTGAAGGAACTAGTGATGGGATTACTCCTTTTGATGCTAATCAAACTAGAACTAATTCATAGGACTTATAATCACCGCTTTCTTTGACAATTTGAGAGATCAAATGAAACAGTAAGAAGGTCTCCCTAAATCAAGACTTGTGTGAGATGTACGTATCGTTTTTAACGCGATAGTCATAGAATTGCTCCTTTTGATGCTAATCAAATTAGAACGAAGTAATAAGACTCCTAATCACCTCTTTCTTTCACAATTTTAGAGAACCAAAGAAATAATAAGAAGGTCTCCTTAAATGAAGACTTGTGTGAGATGTACGCATCGTTTTTAACGCGATTGTCATGGGATTGCTCCTTTTAATGCTAATCAAACTAGAACGAAGTTACAGGACTTCTAATCATCTCTTTCTTTGACAATTTTAAAGCACCAATGAAACAACAAGAAGGTCTCCCTAAATGAAGACTTGTGCGAGATGTACGCATGGTTTTGAACGAGATAGTCATAGGTTTCTCGTTTTGACGCTAATCAAACTAGAACGAGGTAATACAACTTCTAATCACCTCCTTCTTTGTAAATTTGAAACAACCAATGAAGAAATATGAAGGTCTCCCTAAATGAAGACTTGTGTGAGATCTACGAATCGTTTTGAAAGCGATAGTGATGGGTTTGCCCCTTTTGATTCTAATTTCATCTAGAACGAAGTAATAGGACCCATAATCATCTATATTTTGACAATTCAGAGAACTAATGAAACAATACGAAGGTATCCTTAAATGAAGACTTGTGTGAGATGTACGAATCGTTTTGAAGGCTATAGTGATAGGATTGATCCTTTTGATGCTAATCAAACTGGAACGAAGTCATAGGTCTCATAATCACCTCTTTTTTGACAATTTGAGAGAACCAATGAAATAATAAGAAGTTCTCCCTAAATCAAGACTTGGTTTGAGATGTACGCATCGTTTTTAACGCGATGATAGTCATGGGATTACTCCTTTTGATGGTAATCAAATTAGAACGAAGTAATATGACTCTTAATCACCTCTTTCTTTCATAATTTTAGGAAACAAATGAAACAAACAGTAGGTCTCCATAAATGAAGACTTGTGTGAGATCTACGCATCGTTTTGGACGCGATAGTGATGTGATTGCTCCTTTTGATGCTAATTTCAACTAGAACGAAGTAATAAAATTCATAATCACCTATATTTTGACAATTTGAGAGAACTAATAAACATTAAGAAGGTCTCCCTAAATAAAGACTTGTGTGAGATGTACGGATTATTTTGAAGGCACTTGTGATGGGATTGCTCCTTTTGATGCTAATCAAACTAGAACTAATTCATAGGACTTTTAATCACCTCTTTCTTTGACAATTAGAGAGATCCAATGAAACAGTAAGAAGGTCTCCCTAACCAAGACTTGTGTGAGATGTACGCATCGTTTTTAACGCGATAGTCATAGAATTGCTTCTTTTGATGCTAATCAAATTAGAACGAAGTAATAAGACTCCTAATCACCTCTTTCTTTCACAATTTTAGAGAACCAAAGAAACAATAAGAAGGTCTCCTTAAATGAAGACTTGTGTGAGATGTACGCATCGTTTTTAACGCGATAGTCATGGGATTGCTCCTTTTGATGCTAATCAAACTAGAACGAAGTTATAGGACTTCTAATCACCTTTTTCTTTGACAATTTTAAAGCACCAATGAAACAATGAGAAGGTCTCCCTAAATGAAGACTTGTGCGAGATGTACGCATGGTTTTGAACGAGATAGTCATGGGTTTGTCGTTTTGACGCTAGTCAAACTAGAACGAAGTCACACAACTTCTAATCACCTCTTTCTTTTTAAATTTGAAACAACCAATGAAACAATATGAAGGTCTCCCTAAATGAAGACTTGTGTGAGATCTACGAATCGTTTTGGAAGCGATAGTGATGGGTTTGCCCCTTTTGATTCTAATTTCAACTAGAACGAAGTAATAGGCCTCATAATCATCTATATTTTGACAATTGAGAGAACTACTGAAACAATACGAAGGTATCCTTAAATGAAGACGTGTGTGAGATGTACGAATCGTTTTGAAGGCTATAGTCATAGGATTGATCCTTTTGATGCTAATCAAACTAGAACGAAGTCATAGGACTCATAATCACCTCTTTCTTTGACAATTTGAGAGAACCAATGAAATAATAAGAAGTTCTCCCTAAATCAAGACTTGGTGTGAGATGTACGCATCGTTTTTAACGCGATGATAGTCATGGGAATACTCCTTTTGATGGTAATCAAATTAGAACGAAGTAATAGGACTCTTAATCACCTCTTTCTTTCATAATTTTAGGAAACCAATGAAACAATAAGAAGGTCTCCATAAATGAAGACTTGTGTGAGATCTACGCATCGTTTTGGACGCGATAGTGATGTGATTGCCCCTTTTGATGCTAATTTCAACTAGAACGAAGTAATAGAATTCATAATCACCTATATTTTGACAATTTGAGAGAACTAATGAAACATTAAGAAGGTCTCCCTAAATGAAGACTTGTGTGAGATGTACGAATTATTTTGAAGGCACTAGTGATGAGATTACACCTTTTGATGCTAATCAAACCAGAACTAATTCATAGGACTTATAATCACCTCTTTCTTTGACAATTTGAGAGATCCAATGAAACAGTAAGAAGGTCTCCCTAAATCAAGACTTGTGTGAGATGTACGCATCGTTTTTAATGCGATAGTCATAGAATTGCTCCTTTTGATGCTAATCAAATTATAACGAAGTAATAAGACTCCTAATCACCTCTTTCTTTCACAATTTTAGAGAACCAAAGAAACAATAATAAGGTCTCCTTAAATGAAGACTTGTGTGAGATGTACGCATCGTTTTTAACGCGATAGTCATGGGATTGCTCCTTTTGATGCTAATCAAACTAGAACGAAGTTATAGGACTTCTAATCACCTCTTTCTTTGACAATTTTAAAGCACCAATGAAACAATAAGAAGGTCTCCCTAAATGAAGACTTGTGCGAGATGTACGCATGGTTTTAAACGAGATAGTCATGGGTTTATCGTTTTGACGCTAATCAAACTAGAACGAAGTAATATAACTTCTAATCACCTCTTTCTTTGTAAATTTGAAACAACCAATGAATCAATATGAAGGTCTCCCTAATTGAAGACTTGTGTGAGATCTACGAATCGTTTTGGAAGCGATAGTGATGGATGTCCCCATTTTGATTCTAATTTCAACGAGAACGAAGTAATAGGACTCATAATCATCTATATTTTGTCAATTCAGAGAACTAATGAAACAATACGAAGATATCTTTAAATAAAGACTTGTGTGAGATGTACGAATTATTTTGAAGGCAATAGTGAAAGGATTGATCCTTTTGATGCTAATCAAACTAGAACGAAGTCATAGGACTCATAATCACCTCTTTCTTTGACAATTTGAGAGAACCAATGGAATAATAAGAAGTTCTCCCTCAATCAAGACGTGGTGTGAGATGTACGCATCGTTTTTAACGCGATAGTCATGGGATTAGTCCTTTTGATGGTAATCAAGTTAGAACGAAGTAATAGGACTCTTAATCACCTATTTCTTTCATAATTTTAGAAAACCAATGAAACAATAAGAAGGTCTCCATAAATGAAGACTTGTGTGAGATCGACGCATCGTTTTGGACGAGATAGTGATGTGATTGCTCCTTTTGATGCTAATTTCAACTAGAACGAAATAATAGAATTCATAATCACCTATATTTTGACAATTTGAGAGAACTAATGAAACATTAAGAAGGTCTCCTTAAATGAAAACTTGTGTGAGATGTACGGATTGTCTTGAAGGCACTAGTGTTAGGATTGCTCCTTTTGATGCTAATCAAATTAGAACTAATTCATAGGACTTATAATCACCTCTTTCTTTGACAATTTGAGAGATCCAACGAAACAGTAAGAAGGTCTCCCTAAATCAAGACTTGTATGAGATGTACGCATCGTTTTTAATGCGATGATAGTCATGGGATTACTCCTTTTGATGGTAATCAAATTAGAACGAAGTAATAGGACTCTTAATCACCTCTTTCTTTCATAATTTTAGGAAACCAATAAAATAATAAGAAGGTCTCTATAAATGAAGACTTGTGTGAGATCTACGCATCGTTTTGGACGCGATAGTGATGTGATTGCTCCTTTTGATGCTAATTTCAACTAGAACGAAGTAATAGAATTCATAATCACCTATATTTTGACAATTTGAGAGAACTAATGAAACATTAAGAAGGTCTCCCTAAATGAAGACTTGTGTGAGATGTACGGATTGTCTTGAAGGCACTAGTGATAGGATTGCTCCTTTTGATGCTAATCAAATTAGAACTAATTCATAGGACTTATAATCACCTCTTTCTTTGACAATTTGAGAGATCCAACGAAACAGTAAGAAGGTCTCCCTAAATCAAGACTTGTATGAGATGTACTGTGACACTCCCAAATCCAGGTACTTCAATTTCCACGGGACTTGGTGTTCACTGTACAAATATCATCTATCTATCTACCCATAGTAAATGCAAACCATGAAATAAATAGAAATAATCCTCCCCTTATGGGGTTACAACATCTGAAAATAAATACATCAATCCCAGGTCGTACTTAACCTTAAATCTCAAATGCGGAAATATAAATAATTAAATAAGTCTTACACAACTTTAACATAAGTCTGAAACATAACAATTAAAATAAACAACAAGTTTTCATCACTTGTTGACTTTGCCTTTGCCTTTGCTAGTAGAAGGCTCGTCGGACCTTTCGTTCTTAACTGCAATGTTATTATTACGCAAGAGTGAGCACGATTGCCCACAAGTATAATAATATGACAACAATATAATAACATGCGAGTAAATCAAAGACATCTGAATAAAGAAACTCAACTTCTGACTCGAGGATAAATAATAGGAATCAAAAGAACATCTGAGGGTCATAAGACCTTGAACTATGTCCTAGGTTGTAAAGTGTTTATGCTTTAAACCTTTAACAGTCATAAGACTATGGACTCTACTTCTCGTACTTAGGGGGATCAGCCCTTAGTACCATACTGTGCACAATATCTCAACGCTAAAGCATAAATAATCCCCTATTAAAGGGTTGTTCATCTCAGTTTTGACATCAGAGTCCGCACCAAAGGAAGTTTGGTTTGGATAAGCTCAATAAGTATTCTAGAATTTAGAACGTACATCAACTATGGACTAGTCGAATAAATAAGGGTTCACTAGTCCTATAAGTTCAACAATATCATCGATATTCAACTTTAATGGTAAATCTCGAGAGTATACAATCGAATAAGTATTGTATAGCTGAATCATGCTTAAAAAAAATAGTAATATCTCATATGAAAATCTCAACTTGAATAAACAAGGATAAGAACTTGCTCAATGTAAAAGTAAGATTTGAGTTTAGGAAACTTGCAAAATATTAAACAAGTTTAAGGATAGGAAACTTGCCTCTTGCACAAGCTACAATTATAATTCACGTTCTTTATTAAATCCTACATATCAATACGTTCACAATACACATTAATCAATAACTCGATATACGTATCGAATCACACACATCGGTCTTGAGCACGTTATTGGACTATACAATTAACGAATCAAGTCATGTAATTAACTTATTAATTACTCACGTAATATAAGTTATTAACCTCTTATTATATGTTTAATCATGTCTTCATGTTTATTACATTAGGTTACAATTACATTTCCTGGACTTGAACAATTAAAATCTCATTTTTGGGCAAAATTGCCAAGTGACGCTGCAGCTCCACCATTTGAACTAAAAATGGCGCTGCAGCTCCACTGGCGCTGCAGCCCCAATCTTGGCGTTGCAGCTCCACTGGCGCTGCGGCCCCAATCTTGGTGCTGCAGCTCCACTGGCGCTGCGGCCCCAATCTTGGCGCTGCAGCTCCACTGGCGCTGCAGCCCCAATCTTAGGCTTAAAGTTGGCGCTGCAGCTCCAAACGCCATTTTCAGAATCTGCAGTTCACGAATAACAGAGAACCAGGCCCAGAGTAAATGCTACCACAACAATTTTAATTGCTACCCATGAAGTATGGACTTCATAGAAACACTATACAATATTTCTAGCATGATCTTAGCATTCTAAATCACTTAATTACACAAGTTATAGCAATCAAATTCACTGTTTTTCATACTTTATCATGTTTTGAAGGAAAATCACGAAATTTAACTTTACGGATTCGTTATAACACCGAATCCGTTCGTTTAACTTCCGTTTTGTTCGTATAAACGTGTACAATCATATGTAAGTGCTAATTCAAAGTTAAATCATCGATTCATAGTATAAAAATTGTACATAAGGGCTGTATGGCCATATATACAACTTTTCTACTCTGTGACTTTTGTAAAAATCAAATCAAGTATAATTGTATGAAATTTATCACATTAAATCATGCATACATGGTATAAAACATGTTATGATCATATAATAATACATATAAAATCATATCATGCATTAATCATCAAATTAGTCATTCACAGAGAACTTTTTAAGAATACGTTAATGCAAACTGTAAGAACTTGAATTTAAAAACGTAGGAGAAAGAATTACCCTTGCTAGTTAGTGATGATGATGCAACTAAATTCTTCAATCTCTTCTCTAACTAATTCTCGAGTCTTTTCTCTCAATTTCTCTCTTTTTCTCTCTGGAACTTAGTGTCTTACAAATTAATTATATGAACTGATATGTATATGTAAATTAATATATTATACGCGTAATTAGAAGTCGTGGGTTATGGGTCGTCAGTTAATCCCATAATGGGTTAACTGGCTCCAACCCCCACTAGGGCTTAGTTTGTTTGTCCCTTATTCCTCCTTTCCATTTAATTTAATTAACTTACTATTATATAGTTAATTAATGTCACACCCAATTAAATCAAATAATGATATTTGTACAGTGAACACCAAGTCCCGTGGAAATTGAAGTACCTGGATTTGGGGGTGTCACAGGTTGGTATCAAAGCTGTAGGTTATGAACCTTAGGTGGGGAAAAACCTTAGGATAGTAACCTTTTTAGAGATCGAGAACATAGTAATGATAACTCTTATCGAGTTCTAAGAAAGATAATAACTTACCTTATGTGCTACGTGCTTATACTTATATATTCGAGTCTCGATTAGCATCACGTAATTACTAAAACTTAAAATTTTATTTGTCAGGATGACGAATGTTGGAGAACCTAGTCAGTCCAGGGACCTTGTACCCCTAGAGGCTAGAGAGGAGGAGCCCCGAGATATCCACGTAGTTTGGGAGCAGTTAGTCCGACGAGAGGCATCACCCTTGATCACAGTCATTGGTCAGGAGAATGTGCCGGTGTCTGATTCAGAGGAGGACTCTGAGGAAGACCCTGAGGAGATTGAAGTTCAGGCTGAGGCAGCTGAAGAGGAGGAGGAAGACCCTGAAGAGTTCCCGCCGAGCTCTATCAGTGCCGAGATGTATGACGAGCTGTATGACCGTAACATAGAGTTACGTGATACTGTTCAGGAGCTGAGGGAGACTGTTCAGGAGCTGAGGGAGCGGTCGGTTACTCAACAGTCTACCATCGAGCTGAGGGATGGAGAGGTTGAGGCTCTTCACACACGTTTGGGAAATGTAGAGTGGAATTTGGTTCACGAGAAAGGCCAAACTGAGCAGAAGTCAGAGGAAATAGAGGAATTGAAGAATGAACTGAAAGAGAAATCAGCAAGGCTGGCCATAGCAGAGGAGGCTTGGGTAAGGGAATCACGACGAGCAGATCTCGCAGAAGATAATTGTCGGGCGAAGAAGGCCAAGCTTGAAGAGACGTACTCTATACTTCAGTATGCAATTGACGAGGCCCAGGATCGGGTTATGAGGTACCCAATTCAGTTCGAAGGACTACCGTCGTACATGCTAGATCGCAGGACGATGTCTCGGATTATGGAAGAAGAGCGTGGCAAAGCTGTTCGTCGCCTTAATGGGCAGTGATAGGAACATTTGATTTTGTGAAACCTATCTGGTAGTTAATAATGTAAATTCCAATGTGTTTATAAACAGAGGAATATTTTATGTTTTAAATCCTGTAGATTCTTTATCTCAGGATAGTTGATGTAAATAGCAGTGATGCTATCGTATTATGTTAAAACTTTTGATTTAGTAATATATCAGAGTTTATTTGAGATAATGTGTTGACTGATTGTGTCTAAATGTTTAAGTTAAGCCTTAGATATTTTAAAGATTGAATAAAGTTCTAATACGCGTATTTCTTAACAGTAAAATGCCGCCAAGGAGACGATCTAACCGTCAACAGGCCCAAGAAGGGTCAACTAACAACAACAACGACGCCAATGCTAACCCCGTTCAGCAGTTGGCGAACTTACTTGCTGGAGCGCTTAACAACCAACCTCAAGCTCCACCGAACACAACGTTCAAGGACTTCAAGGCGGTGGGACCGCCAGAGTTTAAAGGCACCATGAACCCGATAGAAGCTCAAACCTGGGTCATGGAGATGGAAAAAGTTTTTGACGTCGCCAGAGTCAGAGAGGACCAGAAAACCGCCTATGCAACGTTCATGCTGAAATCTGAGGCCAGCTATTGGTGGCAAGCGAATAAGGTCCGGGGAGGTGAAGGTGTGATTACCTGGGAGAGGTTCAAGGAGATGTTCTTCGAGATGTACTTTCCGACCAGCTCGCAGAATTAAATGGAGGTCCAGTTCTTGGAACTGAAACAGGGAAATATGTCCGTACCAGAATATGCGGCGAAATTCAATGAGTTGGCTAGGTTTGCCACGTATCAAGTGCACACCGATCAGAGGAAGGCAAGGAGGTTTGAATAGGGCCTGAAGCCCTGGTTGTATAGCAAAGTGTCAATGTTCCAATTGAACACTTTTGCTGGGGTGTTGGAGAAGGCCATTCTCGCTGAAGGCGGGAGTGATGCAGTTACAAAGTATAACCAAGATCAGAAAAAGAAGAAGAGTGAAGGTGAAGGAATTAACAAGGCTAGTGGTAGCAACACGGGAGGGAGTAATAATCAGAAGAGGAGGTGGAATGATAACTCATCGACTGGGAATCAGCAAGGTGGTCAGAAAAAGAGGATCGAAGCTTGTTCGACCTGCGGGAAAGCTCACCTGGGGGTCTGTATGAAGGGAAAACGAGTATGCTATAATTGTGGTCAGGAAGGCCACATAGCACCTAACTGTCCGAACCCAAAGAAGGGCGCTTGCTTCACTTGCGGCTCAAAGGACCATCTGGCAAGGGACTGTCCCAAGAAGGGATCTGGAAGGGAAGGATCAGGTGGAAACAGGGGAAATAGCGGTGGAAGTGCTTTAACTATCACGGGACCAACCGCAACCAACCGACCAACCGCCAAGACCTTCAACATGACCGTGCAGGATGCTGTGCAGTCTCGCGATGTGGTGTCAGGTATCATTCTGATCAATAAAGTTAATGCTTATGTACTATTTGATTCGGGTGCTACTTGTTCATTTATATCCGATGACTTTGCTAAGAACTTAGAACTTCCTATGGACGAGTTAGAATACCCCATGAATATAGAGATTGCGAATAGAGAAGTAATCCCTGTTAAGTATGTACACAAGAACTGTAGAGTAGATATTAAGGGTAACATTATGAACGTAAATCTTATCCTGATTAGACTTGGGGAATTCGATGTTATTCTGGGAATGGATTGGCTAGTCAATTATGGGGCTGTAATTGATTGCCAGAGAAAGTGTATCAACCTTATGACCCCGTCAAAGGTTGTGTTTTATGGCAGTAAATCGCCTAGACAAGCGAGTTGTCTGACGATGATGCAGGCCAGGAAGTTGTTAAGACAAGGCTGTGTAGGATATTTAGCCTACATAGTCGATAGTCGTAAAGAAAACCCAAAATTAGAAGATATACCAGTCGTGAGGGACTTCTTAGACGTATTTCCGGATGATCTGCCAGGACTTCCGCCAGACAGAGAGGTTGAGTTTGTGATTGATTTGGAGCCAGGGACGGCCCCAATATCGAAGGCACCGTACCGGATGGCTCCGGTAGAGATGAAAGAGTTAATGGTACAACTGCAAGAGTTACTGGACAAGAAGTACATCCAACCGAGCGTATCGCCGTGGGGAGCGCCAGTGTTGTTTGTGAAAAAGAAGGACGGGACGATGCGACTTTGCATCGACTACAGAGAACTGAATAAGGTCACAATTAAGAATAGATATCCATTACCGAGGATCGACGATCTGTTCGACCAATTGAAGGGTGCAAGGTACTTTTCAAAGATAGACTTGAGGAGTGGCTATCATCAGCTGAAGGTGAGGCCAGAGGATGTTCCAAAGACAGCATTTAGGACTCGATATGGTCACTACGAATTTTTGGTAATGTCATTTGGTCTAACGAATGCTCCTGCAGCATTCATGGGCTTAATGAATGGAGTGTTCAAGCCGTTTTTGGACAAATTCGTGGTGGTCTTTATCGACGATATTTTGGTATACTCGAAGACCAAGGAAGAACATGTAGAACATCTAAAGTTAACATTAGAGGCGGTGAGAAGAGAGAAGTTGTACGCCAAATTTTCTAAATGTGAATTCTGGATTGAAAGAGTGCAATTTCTTGGACATGTGATCGACAAGGATGGAATTTCGGTAGATCCCTCTAAAGTAGAAGCTGTGATGAACTGGGATCAGCCGAAAACACCATCGGAAGTGAGGAGTTTTCTTGGATTGGCGGGTTATTATAGAAGATTTATTCAGGACTTTTCCAAGATCGCAACTCCGCTGACGAATTTGACTAGAAAATCGGTGAAATTCGTTTGGACAGAGAAGTGTGAGGAAAGTTTCCAAGAGCTTAAGAGGAGGTTGAGTTCGGCACCTGTGTTATCCCTTCCGGATGACACAGGAAATTTTGTGATTTATAGTGATGCGTCGCATAAAGGACTTGGCTGTGTACTTATGCAAAACGGCAGGGTCATTGCGTATGCGTCACCACAATTGAAAGACTATGAGAAGGGGTATCCGACCCATGACTTGGAGTTAGCTGCAGTGGTATTTGCTTTAAAAATTTGGAGACACTATCTCTATGGGGAGAAGTGTGAAATATATACAGACCACAAGAGTCTGAAATATATTTTTACACAGAAGGACTTGAATATGCGCCAGAGAAGGTGGCTGGAGTTAATTAAGGACTATGACTGTGAAATCTTATACCATCCGGGTAAGGCTAATGTGGTTGCCGACGCCTTAAGCAGAAAGGGTCGGGAGAAATTGATGATGTTGACTGCTCAGGAGGAGCTAATTTCAGCAATGGAAAAGCTGGAATTGGAAGTGAAGTATCCGATAGAGATTGACGAGAAGTTATTTCAGATGCAAACTGGTACAACCCTATTGGATAAAGTTAAGGAAGCTCAACTTCAGGACGAAGAATGTGAAAAGGTTAAGAAAAAGATATCTGAAGGAACCGAACCGAGATTCAAGATAGACAGTGAGAGACTACTGAGATTTGAGAACAGAGTTTGGGTACCGTCAGTGCCAGAGATTAAGGATAACATTTTGAGCGAGGCTCATAGCTCACGATATTCGATTCACCCCGGTAGTACCAAGATGTACCAGGATCTTCGACAGCACTTCTGGTGGCCGAATTTGAAACGAGATGTTGCTGAGTGTGTTGCAAAGTGTCTAACCTGTCAGAAAGTGAAAGCAGAACATCAGAGACCAAGTGGTTTGCTACAACCCCTGGAAATCCCAGAATGGAAATGGGAACACATTACGATGGATTTCGTGGTTGGCCTTCCGACGACTCAGAAAGGCTACGACGCAGTATGGGTTATCGTTGACCGACTGACGAAATCCGCACACTTCTTTCCGATCAAAATCAGATTCAACTTAGACCAGTTGGCAAGGCTATATGTGAAAGAGATTGTTTCGAGGCACGGAGTTCCGGTGTCAATTGTTTCCGACAGAGATCCGCGTTTCACATCGAACTTCTGGAAGCGACTACAAGAATGCATGGGGACACAGTTGAGAATGAGTACGGCTTATCACCCTCAGACAGACGGGCAGAGTGAAAGAACGATCCAGACATTGGAAGATATGTTGAGAGCATGCATCATGGATTTTAAAGGAAATTGGGATGATCACCTACCGCTTGTGGAATTCAGTTACAACAACAGTTACCACGCAAGTATTGGTATGCCGCCTTACGAAGCGTTGTACGGAAGAAAATGCAGAACTCCGCTATACTGGGATGAAGTTGGCGAGAGACAACTACTAGGTCCAGAACTGGTACAGTAGACAGCAGAGATAGTCAAAGTGATCAGAACAAGACTGGTAGCAGCTCAGGATAGGCAGAAGAAATACGCCGATCCACACCGTAAGAACGTTGAGTTTGAATCGGGTAGCTATGTGTTCTTGAAAGTCTCTCCCTGGAAGGGGAAGATCAGATTCGGTAAGAAGGGAAAATTGAGCCCAAGGTTCATTGGACCCTTTGAAGTGCTGCGAAGGATTGGAGAAGTTGCGTATGAGGTAGCCTTACCTCCGGCCCTTGAGAATGTCCACAACGTCTTTCATGTGTCAGTTTTACGCCCCTACAAACCCGATTACAAACATGTGATTGAATATGAACCCCTACATTTTGAGAAAGACTTATCCTATGAAGAAATTCCTGTTCAGATTGTTGACAGGAAAGAGCAAGTCCTCAGAAATAAAGTTATACCTTCTGTTAAGGTAATTTGGAGGAACCACAATGCTGAAGAAGCTACGTGGGAACTCGAAGAGCATATGATGAAGAATTACCCAGATTTATTTACTTAATTTTTGTTTATGCGATTCTGGGGACAGAATCTTTGTAAGGGGGGGAGAATGTAACGGGACGAAATTTAATTGAACCGTGATTCTGGGGACAGAATCCTTTTAAGGGGGGAAAGATGTGACAAACAAGATTTTGTAATTTATTTTGAATATTTATTGAATTAAATAAATATTTTTTGATGATTTAATTATTGAGTTAAATAATTAATTGATGAATTTGTGGTAGAGTAATTTAATTATATGTGTCACATTAGTTAAATTAATGTGGTGAATTTTTTATATTCAAAGTATGTATTTAATTGAGCTTATTTGATTAATATAATAATTAATAAGCATAATGTTATTCTAATTAATTTAATAATTAATTAGAGATTTATGATTAGACATAATTAATAAATAAGAATTTTAATTATGTGACTATGTGATTTAATGTAGATTTATGCTATTTTATTTAATTAATTTAAATAGCATTATTTGATTTAATTGGGTGTGACATTAATTAACTTACACTGTTATTATTGAGGAATTCACCAATTCTTCAGTCCCTTCTATCTCTAGAAGAGACACTGATGTTTTATCTGACTTTTCTATTCCTGATATTAAACTGAAAGGTGTTTTAAATCAGGGTCAGACAAGTCATCCTTGCTATACTCCTGCCTTCCGGGCCGATGGAGAGCAAGATGATGTTTCTCCTACTGTTTCAATTGGACCTTCTCCCTCTGAGAAGAAGATCAACAGCACCCACCGACGAGGAAGGAGCCGGACCTCAACAGTCAACAGTCAGAAGACGCTGGCCCCCCAGGGTCCCACAGTCATCGGATGCTCCAGATGCAATCAGTGCGTCCGACAAAGTCAAAAAGTAAAGGACAACTTTACTTTAGTAAAAGTTATTTACTTAAGTAAAAGTAAATGTAATTACTTTAACTTTAGTTAAATGTTTTTAACTTTAGTTAAATGTTTTTACTTTACCTTTAGTAAATGTAAAAGTAATTTACTTTTAACCTAAGTTAAATGTTTTTAACTTAAGTTAAATGTTTCTTACTTTAGTTAATTACATTTACTTTTACTTAAGTAAATAACTTTTACTAAAGTAAAGTTGTCCTTTACTTTTTGACTTTGTCGGACGCTAACTATATAATAGTAAGTTAATTAAATTAAATGGAAAGGAGGAATAAGGGACAAACAAACTAAGCCCTAGTGGGGGTTGGAGCCAGTTAACCCATTATGGGATTAACTGACGACCCATAACCCACGACTTCTAATTACGCGTATAATATATTATTTTACATATACATATCAGTTCATATAATTAATTTGTAAGACACTAAGTTCCAGAGAGAAAAAGAGAGAAATTGAGAGAAAAGACTCGAGAATTAGTTAGAGAAGAGATTGAAGAATTTAGTTGCAACATCATCACTAACTAGCAAGGGTAATTCTTTCTCCTACGTTTTTAAATTCAAGTTCTTACAGTTTCCATTAACGTATTCTTAAAAAGTTCTCTGTGAATGACTAATTTGATGATTAATGCATGATATGATTTTATATGTATTATTATATGATCATAACATGTTTTATACCATGTATGCATGATTTAATGTGATAAATTTCATACAATTATACTTGATTTGATTTTTACAAAAGTCACAGAGTAGAAAAGTTGTATATATGGCCATACAGCCCTTATGTACAATTTTTATACTATGAATCGATGATTTAACTTTGAATTAGCACTTACATATGATTGTACACGTTTATACGAACAAAACGGAAGTTAAACGAACGGATTCGGTGTTATAACGAATCCGTAAAGTTAAATTTCGTGATTTTCCTTCAAAACATGATAAAGTATGAAAAACAGTGAATTTGATTGCTATAACTTGTGTAATTAAGTGATTTAGAATGCTAAGATCATGCTAGAAATATTGTATAGTGTTTCTATGAAGTCCATACTTCATGGGTAGCAATTAAAATTGTTGTGGTAGCATTTACTCTGGGTCTGGTTCTCTGTTATTCGTGAACTGCAGATTCTGAAAATGGCGTTTGGAGCTGCAGCGCCAACTTTAAGCCTAAGATTGGGGCTGCAGCGCCAGTGGAGCTGCAGCGCCAAGATTGGGGCCGCAGCGCCAGTGGAGCTGCAGCGCCAAGATTGGGGCCGCAGCGCCAGTGGAGCTGCAGCGCCATTTTTAGTTCAAATGGTGGAGCTGCAGCGTCACTTGGCAATTTTGCCCAAAAATGAGATTTTAATTGTTCAAGTCCAGGAAATGTAATTGTAACCTAATGTAATAAACATGAAGACATGATTAAACATATAATAAGAGGTTAATAACTTATATTACTTGAGTAATTAATAAGTTAATTACATGACTTGATTCGTTAATTGTATAGTCCAATAACGTGCTCAAGACCGATGTGTGTGATTCGATACGTATATCGAGTTATTGATTAATGTGTATTGTGAACGTATTGATATGTAGGATTTAATAAAGAACGTGAATTATAATTGTAGCTTGTGCAAGAAGCAAGTTTCCTATCCTTAAACTTGTTTAATATTTTGCAAGTTTCCTAAACTCAAATCTTACTTTTACATTGAGCAAGTTCTTATCCTTGTTTATTCAAGTTGAGATTTTCATATGAGATATTACTATTTTTTTTAAGCATGATTCAGCTATACAATACTTATTCGATTGTATACTCTCGAGATTTACCATTCAAGTTGAATATCGATGATATTGTTGAACTTATAGGACTAGTGAACCCTTATTTATTCGACTAGTCCATAGTTGATGTACGTTCTAAATTCTAGAATACTTATTGAGCTTATCCAAACCAAACTTCCTTTGGTGCGGACTCTGATGTCAAAACTGAGATGAACAACCCTTTAATAGGGGATTATTTACGCTTTAGCGTTGAGATATTGTGCACAGTATGGTACTAAGGGCTGATCCCCCTAAGTACGAGAAGTAGAGTCCATAGTCTTATGACTGTTAAAGGTTTAAAGCATAAACACTTTACAACCTAGGACATAGTTCAAGGTCTTATGACCCTCAGATGTTCTTTTGATTCCTATTATTTATCCTCGAGTCAGAAGTTGAGTTTCTTTATTCAGATGTCTTTGATTTACTCGCATGTTATTATATTGTTGTCATATTATTATACTTGTGGGCAATCGTGCTCACTCTTGCGTAATAATAACATTGCAGTTAAGAACGAAAGGTCCGACGAGCCTTCTACTAGCAAAGGCAAAGGCAAAGTCAACAAGTGATGAAGACTTGTTGTTTATTTTAATTGTTATGTTTCAGACTTATGTTAAAGTTGTGTAAGACTTATTTAATTATTTATATTTCCGCATTTGAGATTTAAGGTTAAGTACGACCTGGGATTGATGTATTTATTTTCAGATGTTGTAACCCCATAAGGGGAGGATTATTTCTATTTATTTCATGGTTTGCATTTACTATGGGTAGATAGATAGATGATATTTGTACAGTGAACACCAAGTCCCGTGGAAATTGAAGTACCTGGATTTGGGGGTGTCACAGTACATCTCATACAAGTCTTGATTTAGGGAGACCTTCTTACTGTTTCGTTGGATCTCTCAAATTGTCAAAGAAAGAGGTGATTATAAGTCCTATGAATTAGTTCTAATTTGATTAGCATCAAAAGGAGCAATCCTATCACTAGTGCCTTCAAGACAATCCGTACATCTCACACAAGTCTTCATTTAGGGAGACCTTCTTAATGTTTCATTAGTTCTCTCAAATTGCCAAAATATAGGTGATTATGAATTCTATTACTTCGTTCTAGTTGAAATTAGCATCAAAAGGAGCAATCACATCACTATCTCGTCCAAAACGATGCGTAGATCTCACACAAGTCTTCATTTTTGGAGACCTTCTTATTGTTTCATTGGTTTTCTAAAATTATGAAAGAAATAGGTGATTAAGAGTCCTATTACTTCGTTCTAACTTGATTACCATCAAAAGGACTAATCCCATGACTATCGCGTTAAAAACGATGCGTACATCTCACACCACGTCTTGATTGAGGGAGAACTTCTTATTATTCCATTGGTTCTCTCAAATTGTCAAAGAAAGAGGTGATTATGAGTCCTATGACTTCGTTCTAGTTTGATTAGCATCAAAAGGATCAATCCTTTCACTATTGCCTTCAAAACAATTCGTACATCTCACACAAATCTTCATTTAAGGATATCTTCGTATTGTTTCATTAGTTCTCTGAATTGACAAAATATAGATGATTATGAGTCCTATTACTTCGTTCTCGTTGAAATTAGAATCAAAATGGAGACATCCATCACTATCGCTTCCAAAACGATTCGTAGATCTCACACAAGTCTTCAATTAGGGAGACCTTCATATTGTTTTATTGGTTGTTTCAAATTTACAAAGAAAGAGGTGATTAGAAGTTGTATTACTTCGTTCTAGTTTGATTAGCGTCAAAACGATAAACCCATGACTATCTCGTTTAAAACCATGCGTACATCTCACACAAGTCTTCATTTAGGGAGACCTTCTTATTGTTTCATTGGATCTCTCAAATTGTCAAAGAAAGAGGTGATTATAAATCTTATGAATTAGTTCTAGTTTGATTAGCATCAAAAGGAGCAATCCCATCACTAGTGCCTTCAAAATAATTCGTACATCTCACACAATTCTTCATTTAGGGAGACCTTCTTAATGTTTCATTAGTTCTCCCAAATTGTCAAAATATAGGTGATTATGAATTCTATTACTTCGATCTAGTTGAAATTAGCATCAAAAGGAGCAATCACATCACTATCGCGTCCAAAACGATGCGTAGATCTCACACAAGTCTTCATTTATAGAGACCTTCTTATTGTTTTATTGGTTTCCTAAAATTATGAAAGAAAGAGGTGATTAAGAGTCCTATTACTTCGTTCTAATTTGATTACGATCAAAAGGAGTAATCCCATGACTATCATCGCATTAAAAACGATGCGTACATCTCATACAAGTCTTGATTTAGGGAGACCTTCTTACTGTTTCGTTGGATCTCTCAAATTGTCAAAGAAAGAGGTGATTATAAGTCCTATGAATTAGTTCTAATTTGATTAGCATCAAAAGGAGCAATCCTATCACTAGTGCCTTCAAGACAATCCGTACATCCCACACAAGTTTTCATTTAAGGAGACCTTCTTAATGTTTCATTAGTTCTCTCAAATTGTCAAAATATAGGTGATTATGAATTCTATTACTTCGTTCTAGTTGAAATTAGCATCAAAAGGAGCAATCACATCACTATCTCGTCCAAAACGATGCGTCGATCTCACACAAGTCTTCATTTATGGAGACCTTCTTATTGTTTCATTGGTTTTCTAAAATTATGAAAGAAATAGGTGATTAAGAGTCCTATTACTTCGTTCTAACTTGATTACCATCAAAAGGACTAATCCCATGACTATCGCGTTAAAAACGATGCGTACATCTCACACCACGTCTTGATTGAGGGAGAACTTCTTATTATTCCATTGGTTCTCTCAAATTGTCAAAGAAAGAGGTGATTATGAGTCCTATGACTTCGTTCTAGTTTGATTAGCATCAAAAGGATCAATCCTTTCACTATTGCCTTCAAAATAATTCGTACATCTCACACAAGTCTTCATTTAAGGATATCTTCGTATTGTTTCATTAGTTCTCTGAATTGACAAAATATAGATGATTATGAGTCCTATTACTTCGTTCTCGTTGAAATTAGAATCAAAATGGGGACATCCATCACTATCGCTTCCAAAACGATTCGTAGATCTCACACAAGTCTTCAATTAGGGAGACCTTCATATTGATTCATTGGTTGTTTCAAATTTACAAAGAAAGAGGTGATTAGAAGTTGTATTACTTCGTTCTAGTTTGATTAGCGTCAAAACGATAAACCATGACTATCTCGTTTAAAACCATGCGTACATCTCGCACAAGTCTTCATTTAGGGAGACCTTCTTATTGTTTCATTGGTGCTTTAAAATTGTCAAAGAAAGAGGTGATTAGAAGTCCTATAACTTCGTTCTAGTTTGATTAGCATCAAAAGGAGCAATTCTATGACTATCGCATTAAAAACGATGCGTATATCTCACACAAGTCTTGATTTAAGGAGACCTTCTTACTGTTTCATTGGATCTCTCAAATTGTCAAAGAAAGAGGTGATTATAAGTCCTATGAATTAGTTCTAGTTTGATTAGCATTAAAAGGAGCAATCCTATCACTAGTGCCTTCAAAACAATCCGTACATCTCACACAAGTCTTCATTTAGGGAGACCTTCTTAATGTTTCATTAGTTCTCTAAAATTGTCAAAATTGTCTAATCACCTCTTTCTTTTTAAATTTAAAACAACCAATGAAACAATATGAAGGTCTCCCTAAATGAAGACTTGTGTGAGATCTACGAATCATTTTGGAAGCGATAGTGATGGGTTTGCCCCTTTTGATTCTAATTTCAACTAGAACGAAGTAATAGGACTCATAATCATCTATATTTTGACAATTCAGAGAACTAATGAAACAATACGAAGATATCCTTGAATGAAGACTTGTGTGAGATGTACGAATCGTTTTGAAGGCTATAGTGATAGGATTTATCCTTTTGATGCTAATCAAACTAGAACGAAGTCATAGGACTCATAATCACCTCTTTCTTTAATAATTTGAGAGAACCAATGAAATAATAAGATGTTCTCCCTAAATCAAGACTTGGTGGAAGATGTACGCATCGTTTTTAACGCAATAGTCATTGGATTACTCCTTTTGATGGTAATCAAATTAGAACGAAGTAATAGGACTCTTAATCACCTCTTTCTTTCATAATTTTTGAAAACCAATGAAACAATAAGAAGGTCTCCATAAATGAAGAGTTGTGTGAGATCTATGCATCGTTTTGGACGCGATAGTGATGTGATTGCTCCTTTTGATGTTAATTTCAACTAGAACGAAGTAATAGAATTCATAATCACCTATATTTTGACAATTTGAGAGAACTAATGAAACATTAAGAAGGTCTCCCTAAATGAAGACTTGTGTGAGATGTACGGATTATTTTGAAGGAACTAGTGATGGGATTACTCCTTTTGATGCTAATCAAACTAGAACTAATTCATAGGACTTATAATCACCGCTTTCTTTGACAATTTGAGAGATCAAATGAAACAGTAAGAAGGTCTCCCTAAATCAAGACTTGTGTGAGATGTACGTATCGTTTTTAACGCGATAGTCATAGAATTGCTCCTTTTGATGCTAATCAAATTAGAACGAAGTAATAAGACTCCTAATCACCTCTTTCTTTCACAATTTTAGAGAACCAAAGAAATAATAAGAAGGTATCCTTAAATGAAGACTTGTGTGAGATGTACGCATCGTTTTTAACGCGATTGTCATGGGATTGCTCCTTTTAATGCTAATCAAACTAGAACGAAGTTACAGGACTTCTAATCATCTCTTTCTTTGACAATTTTAAAGCACCAATGAAACAATAAGAAGGTCTCCCTAAATGAAGACTTGTGCGAGATGTACGCATGGTTTTGAACGAGATAGTCATAGGTTTCTCGTTTTGACGCTAATCAAACTAGAACGAGGTAATACAACTTCTAATCACCTCCTTCTTTGTAAATTTGAAACAACCAATGAAGAAATATGAAGGTCTCCCTAAATGAAGACTTGTGTGAGATCTACGAATCGTTTTGAAAGCGATAGTGATGGGTTTGCCCCTTTTGATTCTAATTTCATCTAGAACGAAGTAATAGGACCCATAATCATCTATATTTTGACAATTCAGAGAACTAATGAAACAATACGAAGGTATCCTTAAATGAAGACTTGTGTGAGATGTACGAATCGTTTTGAAGGCTATAGTGATAGGATTGATCCTTTTGATGCTAATCAAACTGGAACGAAGTCATAGGTCTCATAATCACCTCTTTTTTGACAATTTGAGAGAACCAATGAAATAATAAGAAGTTCTCCCTAAATCAAGACTTGGTTTGAGATGTACGCATCGTTTTTAACGCGATGATAGTCATGGGATTACTCCTTTTGATGGTAATCAAATTAGAACGAAGTAATATGACTCTTAATCACCTCTTTCTTTCATAATTTTAGGAAACCAATGAAACAAACAGTAGGTCTCCATAAATGAAGACTTGTGTGAGATCTACGCATCGTTTTGGACGCGATAGTGATGTGATTGCTCCTTTTGATGCTAATTTCAACTAGAACGAAGTAATAGAATTCATAATCACCTATATTTTGACAATTTGAGAGAACTAATAAACATTAAGAAGGTCTCCCTAAATAAAGACTTGTGTGAGATGTACGGATTATTTTGAAGGCACTTGTGATGGGATTGCTCCTTTTGATGCTAATCAAACTAGAACTAATTCATAGGACTTTTAATCACCTCTTTCTTTGACAATTAGAGAGATCCAATGAAACAGTAAGAAGGTCTCCCTAACCAAGACTTGTGTGAGATGTACGCATCGTTTTTAACGCGATAGTCATAGAATTGATCCTTTTGATGATAATCAAATTAGAACGAAGTTATAAGACTTCTAATCACCTGTTTCTTTGACAATTTTAAAGCACCAATGAAACAATGAGAAGGTCTCCCTAAATGAAGACTTGTGCGAGATATACGCATGGTTTTGAACGAGATAGTCATGGGTTTCTCGTTTTGACGCTAGTCAAACTAGAACGAAGTCACACAACTTCTAATCACCTCTTTCTTTTTAAATTTGAAACAACCAATGAAACAATATGAAGGTCTACCTAAATGAAGACTTGTGTGAGATCTACGAATCGTTTTGGAAGCGATAGTGATGGGTTTGCCCCTTTTGATTCTAATTTCAACTAGAACGAAGTAATAGGCCTCATAATCATCTATATTTTGACAATTGAGAGAACTACTGAAACAATACGAAGGTATCCTTAAATGAAGACGTGTGTGAGATGTACGAATCGTTTTGAAGGCTATAGTCATAGGATTGATCCTTTTGATGCTAATCAAACTAGAACGAAGTCATAGGACTCATAATCACCTCTTTCTTTGACAATTTGAGAGAACCAATGAAATAATAAGAAGTTCTCCCTAAATCAAGACTTGGTGTGAGATGTACGCATCGTTTTTAACGCGATGATAGTCATGGGATTACTCCTTTTGATGGTAATCAAATTAGAACGAAGTAATAGGACTCTTAATCACCTCTTTCTTTCATAATTTTAGGAAACCAATGAAACAATAAGAAGGTCTCCATAAATGAAGACTTGTGTGAGATCTACGCATCGTTTTGGACGCGATAGTGATGTGATTGCTCCTTTTGATGCTAATTTCAACTAGAACGAAGTAATAGAATTCATAACCACCTATATTTTGACAATTTGAGAGAACTAATGAAACATTAAGAAGGTCTCCCTAAATGAAGACTTGTGTGAGATGTACGGATTGTTTTGAAGGCACTAGTGATAGGATTGCTCCTTTTGATGCTAATCAAACTAGAACTAATTCATAGGACTTATAATCACCTCTTTCTTTGACAATTTGAGAGATCCAATGAAACAGTAAGAAGGTCTCCTTAAATCAAGACTTGTGTGAGATATACGCATCGTTTTTAATGCGATAGTCATAGAATTGCTCCTTTTGATGCTAATCAAATTAGAACGAAGTAATAAGACTCCTAATCACCTCTTTCTTTCACAATTTTAGGGAACCAAAGAAACAATAAGAAGGTCTCCTTAAATGAAGACTTGTGTGAGATGTACGCATCGTTTTTAACGCGATAGTCATGGGATTGCTCCTTTTGATGCTAATCAAACTAGAACGAAGTTATAGGACTTCTAATCACCTCTTTCTTTGACAATTTTAAAGCACCAATGAAACAATAAGAAGGCCTCCCTAAATTAAGACTTGTGCGAGATGTACGCATGGTTTTGAACGAGATAGTCATAGGTTTCTCATTGTGACGCTAATCAAACTAGAACAAAGTAATACAACTTCTAATCACCTCTTTCTTTTTAAATTTGAAACAACCAATGAAACAATATGAAGGTCTCCCTAAATGAAGACTTGTGTGAGATCTACGAATCATTTTGGAAGCGATAGTGATGGGTTTGCCCCTTTTGATTCTAATTTCAACTAGAACGAAGTAATAGGACTCATAATCATCTATATTTTGACAATTCAGAGAACTAATGAAACAATACGAAGATATCCTTGAATGAAGACTTGTGTGAGATGTACGAATCGTTTTGAAGGCTATAGTGATAGGATTTATCCTTTTGATGCTAATCAAACTAGAACGAAGTCATAGGACTCATAATCACCTCTTTCTTTAATAATTTGAGAGAACCAATGAAATAATAAGATGTTCTCCCTAAATCAAGACTTGGTGGAAGATGTACGCATCGTTTTTAACGCAATAGTCATTGGATTACTCCTTTTGATGGTAATCAAATTAGAACGAAGTAATATGACTCTTAATCACCTCTTTCTTTCATAATTTTAGGAAACCAATGAAACAAACAGTAGGTCTCCATAAATGAAGACTTGTGTGAGATCTACGCATCGTTTTGGACGCGATAGTGATGTGATTGCTCCTTTTGATGCTAATTTCAACTAGAACAAAGTAATAGAATTCATAATCACCTATATTTTGACAATTTGAGAGAACTAATAAACATTAAGAAGGTCTCCCTAAATAAAGACTTGTGTGAGATGTACGGATTATTTTGAAGGCACTTGTGATGGGATTGCTCCTTTTGATGCTAATCAAACTAGAACTAATTCATAGGACTTTTAATCACCTCTTTCTTTGACAATTAGAGAGATCCAATGAAACAGTAAGAAGGTCTCCCTAACCAAGACTTGTGTGAGATGTACGCATCGTTTTTAACGCGATAGTCATAGAATTGATCCTTTTGATGATAATCAAATTAGAACGAAGTAATAAGACTCCGAATCACCTCTTTCTTTCATAATTTTATAGAACCAAAGAAACAATAAGAAGGTCTCCTTAAATGAAGACTTGTGTGAGATGTACGCATCGTTTTTAACGCGATAGTCATGGGATTGCTCCTTTTGATGCTAATCAAACTAGAACGAAGTTATAAGACTTCTAATCACCTGTTTCTTTGACAATTTTAAAGCACCAATGAAACAATGAGAAGGTCTCCCTAAATGAAGACTTGTGCGAGATATACGCATGGTTTTGAACGAGATAGTCATGGGTTTCTCGTTTTGACGCTAGTCAAACTAGAACGAAGTCACACAACTTCTAATCACCTCTTTCTTTTTAAATTTGAAACAACCAATGAAACAATATGAAGGTCTCCCTAAATGAAGACTTGTGTGAGATCTACGAATCGTTTTGGAAGCGATAGTGATGGGTTTGCCCCTTTTGATTCTAATTTCAACTAGAACGAAGTAATAGGCCTCATAATCATCTATATTTTGACAATTGAGAGAACTACTGAAACAATACGAAGGTATCCTTAAATGAAGACGTGTGTGAGATGTACGAATCGTTTTGAAGGCTATAGTCATAGGATTGATCCTTTTGATGCTAATCAAACTAGAACGAAGTCATAGGACTCATAATCACCTCTTTCTTTGACAATTTGAGAGAACCAATGAAATAATAAGAAGTTCTCCCTAAATCAAGACTTGGTGTGAGATGTACGCATCGTTTTTAACGCGATGATAGTCATGGGATTACTCCTTTTGATGGTAATCAAATTAGAACGAAGTAATAGGACTCTTAATCACCTCTTTCTTTCATAATTTTAGGAAACCAATGAAACAATAAGAAGGTCTCCATAAATGAAGACTTGTGTGAGATCTACGCATCGTTTTGGACGCGATAGTGATGTGATTGCTCCTTTTGATGCTAATTTCAACTAGAACGAAGTAATAGAATTCATAACCACCTATATTTTGACAATTTGAGAGAACTAATGAAACATTAAGAAGGTCTCCCTAAATGAAGACTTGTGTGAGATGTACGGATTGTTTTGAAGGCACTAGTGATAGGATTGCTCCTTTTGATGCTAATCAAACTAGAACTAATTCATAGGACTTATAATCACCTCTTTCTTTGACAATTTGAGAGATCCAATGAAACAGTAAGAAGGTCTCCTTAAATCAAGACTTGTGTGAGATATACGCATCGTTTTTAATGCGATAGTCATAGAATTGCTCCTTTTGATGCTAATCAAATTAGAACGAAGTAATAAGACTCCTAATCACCTCTTTCTTTCACAATTTTAGGGAACCAAAGAAACAATAAGAAGGTCTCCTTAAATGAAGACTTGTGTGAGATGTACGCATCGTTTTTAACGCGATAGTCATGGGATTGCTCCTTTTGATGCTAATCAAACTAGAACGAAGTTATAGGACTTCTAATCACCTCTTTCTTTGACAATTTTAAAGCACCAATGAAACAATAAGAAGGCCTCCCTAAATTAAGACTTGTGCGAGATGTACGCATGGTTTTGAACGAGATAGTCATAGGTTTCTCATTGTGACGCTAATCAAACTAGAACAAAGTAATACAACTTCTAATCACCTCTTTCTTTTTAAATTTGAAACAACCAATGAAACAATATGAAGGTCTCCCTAAATGAAGACTTGTGTGAGATCTACGAATCATTTTGGAAGCGATAGTGATGGGTTTGCCCCTTTTGATTCTAATTTCAACTAGAACGAAGTAATAGGACTCATAATCATCTATATTTTGACAATTCAGAGAACTAATGAAACAATACGAAGATATCCTTGAATGAAGACTTGTGTGAGATGTACGAATCGTTTTGAAGGCTATAGTGATAGGATTTATCCTTTTGATGCTAATCAAACTAGAACGAAGTCATAGGACTCATAATCACCTCTTTCTTTAATAATTTGAGAGAACCAATGAAATAATAAGATGTTCTCCCTAAATCAAGACTTGGTGGAAGATGTACGCATCGTTTTTAACGCAATAGTCATTGGATTACTCCTTTTGATGGTAATCAAATTAGAACGAAGTAATAGGACTCTTAATCACCTCTTTCTTTCATAATTTTAGGAAACCAATGAAACAATAAGAAGGTCTCCATAAATGAAGACTTGTGTGAGATCTACGCATCGTTTTGGACGCGATAGTGATGTGATTGCTCCTTTTGATGCTAATTTCAACTAGAACGAAGTAATAGAATTCATAATCACCTATATTTTGACAATTTGAGAGAACTAATGAAACATTAAGAAGGTCTCCCTAAATGAAGACTTGTGTGAGATGTACGGATTAGTTTTGAAGGCACTAGTGATAGGGATTGCTCCTTTTGATGCTAATCAAACTAGAACTAATTCATAGGACTTATAATCACCTCTTTCTTTGACAATTTGAGAGATCCAATGAAACAGTAAGAAGGTCTCCCTAAATCAAGACTTGTGTGAGATGTACGCATCGTTTTTAACGCGATAGTCATAGAATTGCTCCTTTTGATGCTAATCAAATTAGAACGAAGTAATAAGACTCCTAATCACCTCTATCTTTCATAATTTTAGAGAACCAAAGAAACAATAAGAAGGTCTCCTTAAATGAAGACTTGTGTGAGATGTACGCATCGTTTTTAACGCGATAGTCATGGGATTGCTCCTTTTGATGCTAATCAAACTAGAACGAAGTTATAGGACTTCTAATCACCTCTTTCTTTGACAATTTTAAAGCACCAATGAAACAATAAGAAGGTCTCCCTAAATGAAGACTTGTGCGAGATGTACGCATGGTTTTGAACGAGATAGTCATGGGTTTCTCGTTTTGACGCTAATCAAACTAGAACGAAGTAATACAACTTCTAATCACCTCTTTCTTTGTAAATTTGAAACAACCAATGAAACAATATGAAGGTCTCCCTAAATGAAGACTTGTGTGAGATCTACGAATCGTTTTGGAAGCGATAGTGATGGGTTTGCCCCTTTTGATTCTAATTTCAACTAGAACGAAGTAATAGGACTCATAATCATCTATATTTTGACAATTCAGAGAACTAATGAAACAATACGAAGATATCCTTAAATGAAGACTTGTGTGAGATGTACGAATCGTTTTGAAGGCTATAGTCATAGGATTGATCCTTTTGATGCTAATCAAACTAGAACGAAGTCATAGGACTCATAATCACCTCTTTCTTTGATAATTTGAGAGAACCAATGAAATAATAAGAAGTTCTCCCTAAATCAAGACTGGTGTGAGATGTACGCATCGTTTTTAACGCGATAGTCATGGGATTACTCCTTTTGATGGTAATCAAATTAGAACGAAGTAATAGGACTCTTAATCACCTCTTTCTTTCATAATTTTAGGAAACCAATGAAACAATAAGAAGGTCTCCATAAATGAAGACTTGTGTGAGATCTACGCATCGTTTTGGACGCGATAGTGATGTGATTGCTCCTTTTGATGCTAATTTCAACTAGAACGAAGTAATAGAATTCATAACCACCTATATTTTGACAATTTGAGAGAACTAATGAAACATTAAGAAGGTCTCCCTAAATGAAGACTTGTGTGAGATGTACGGATTGTTTTGAAGGCACTAGTGATAGGATTGCTCCTTTTGATGCTAATCAAACTAGAACTAATTCATAGGACTTATAATCACCTCTTTCTTTGACAATTTGAGAGATCCAATGAAACAGTAAGAAGGTCTCCCTAAATCAAGACTTGTGTGAGATGTACGCATCGTTTTTAACGCGATAGTCATAGAATTGCTCCTTTTGATGCTAATCAAATTAGAACGAAGTAATAAGACTCCTAATCACCTCTTTCTTTCATAATTTTAGAGAACCAAAGAAACAATAAGAAGGTCTCCTTAAATGAAGACTTGTGTGAGATGTACGCATCGTTTTTAACGCGATAGTCATGGGATTGCTCCTTTTGATGCTAATCAAACTAGAACGAAGTTATAGGACTTCTAATCACCTCTTTCTTTGACAATTTTAAAGCACCAATGAAACAATAAGAAGGTCTCCCTAAATGAAGACTTGTGCGAGATGTACGCATGGTTTTGAACGAGATAGTCATGGGTTTCTCGTTTTGACGCTAAATCAAACTAGAACGAAGTAATACAACTTCTAATCACCTCTTTCTTTGTAAATTTGAAACAACCAATGAAACAATATGAAGGTCTCCCTAAATGAAGACTTGTGTGAGATCTACGAATCGTTTTGGAAGCGATAGTGATGGGTTTGCCCCTTTTGATTCTAATTTCAACTAGAACGAAGTAATAGGACTCATAATCATCTATATTTTGACAATTCAGAGAACTAATGAAACAATACGAAGATATCCTTAAATGAAGACTTGTGTGAGATGTACGAATCGTTTTGAAGGCTATAGTGATAGGATTGATCCTTTTGATGCTAATCAAACTAGAACGAAGTCATAGGACTCATAATCACCTCTTTCTTTGATAATTTGAGAGAACCAATGAAATAATAAGAAGTTCTCCCTAAATCAAGACTGGTGTGAGATGTACGCATCGTTTTTAACGCGATAGTCATGGGATTACTCCTTTTGATGGTAATCAAATTAGAACGAAGTAATAGGACTCTTAATCACCTCTTTCTTTCATAATTTTAGGAAACCAATGAAACAATAAGAAGTTCTCCATAAATGAAGACTTGTGTGAGATCTACGCATCGTTTTTGACGCGATAGTGATGTGATTGCTCCTTTTGATGCTAATTTCAACTAGAACGAAGTAATAGAATTCATAACCACCTATATTTTGACAATTTGAGAGAACTAATGAAACATTAAGAAGGTCTCCCTAAATGAAGACTTGTGTGAGATGTACGGATTGTTTTGAAGGCACTAGTGATAGGATTGCTCCTTTTGATGCTAATCAAACTAGAACTAATTCATAGGACTTATAATCACCTCTTTCTTTGACAATTTGAGAGATCCAATGAAACAGTAAGAAGGTCTCCCTAAATCAAGACTTGTGTGAGATGTACGCATCGTTTTTAACGCGATAGTCATAGAATTGCTCCTTTTGACGCTAATCAAATTAGAACGAAGTAATAAGACTCCTAATCACCTCTATCTTTCATAATTTTAGAGAACCAAAGAAACAATAAGAAGGTCTCCTTAAATGAAGACTTGTGTGAGATGTACGCATCGTTTTTAATGCGATAGTCATGGGATTGCTCCTTTTGATGCTAATCAAACTAGAACGAAGTTATAGGACTTCTAATCACCTCTTTCTTTGACAATTTTAAAGCACCAATGAAACAATAAGAAGGTCTCCCTAAATGAAGACTTGTGCGAGATGTACGCATGGTTTTGAACGAGATAGTCATGGGTTTCTCGTTTTGACGCAAATCAAACTAGAACGAAGTAATACAACTTCTAATCACCTCTATCTTTGTAAATTTGAAACAACCAATGAAACAATATGAAGGTCTCCCTAAATGAAGACTTGTGTGAGGATCTACGAATCGTTTTGGAAGCGATAGTGATGGGTTTGCCCCTTTTGATTCTAATTTCAACTAGAACGAAGTAATAGGACTCATAATCATCTATATTTTGACAATTCAGAGAACTAATGAAACAATACGAAGGTATCCTTAAATGAAGACTTGTGTGAGATGTACGAATCGTTTTGAAGGCTATAGTCATAGGATTGATCCTTTTGATGCTAATCAAACTAGAACGAAGTCATAGGACTCATAATCACCTCTTTCTTTGACTAATTTGAGAGAACCAATGAAATAATAAGAAGTTCTCCCTAAATCAAGACTTGGTGTGAGATGTACGCATCGTTTTTAACGCGATGATAGTCATGGGATTACTCCTTTTGATGGTAATCAAATTAGAACGAAGTAATAGGACTCTTAATCACCTCTTTCTTTCATAATTTTAGGAAACCAATGAAACAATAAGAAGGTCTCCATAAATGAAGACTTGTGTGAGATCTACGCATCGTTTTGGACGCGATAGTGATGTGATTGCTCCTTTTGATGCTAATTTCAACTAGAACGAAGTAATAGAATTCATAACCACCTATATTTTGACAATTTGAGAGAACTAATGAAACATTAAGAAGGTCTCCCTAAATGAAGACTTGTGTGAGATGTACGGATTGTTTTGAAGGCACTAGTGATAGGATTGCTCCTTTTGATGCTAATCAAACTAGAACTAATTCATAGGACTTATAATCACCTCTTTCTTTGACAATTTGAGAGATCCAATGAAACAGTAAGAAGGTCTCCCTAAATCAAGACTTGTGTGAGATGTACGCATCGTTTTTAATGCGATAGTCATAGAATTGCTCCTTTTGATGCTAATCAAATTAGAACGAAGTAATAAGACTCCTAATCACCTCTTTCTTTCACAATTTTAGAGAACCAAAGAAACAATAAGAAGGTCTCCTTAAATGAAGACTTGTGTGAGATGTACGCATCGTTTTTAACGCGATAGTCATGGGATTGCTCCTTTTGATGCTAATCAAACTAGAACGAAGTTATAGGACTTCTAATCACCTCTTTCTTTGACAATTTTAAAGCACCAATGAAACAATAAGAAGGTCTCCCTAAATGAAGACTTGTGCGAGATGTACGCATGGTTTTGAACGAGATAGTCATAGGGTTTCTCAGTTTTGACGCTAATCAAACTAGAACGAAGTAATACAACTTCTAATCACCTCTTTCTTTGTAAATTTGAAACAACCAATGAAACAATATGAAGGTCTCCCTAAATGAAGACTTGTGTGAGATCTACGAATCGTTTTGGAAGCGATAGTGATGGGTTTGCCCCTTTTGATTCTAATTTCAACTAGAACGAAGTAATAGGACTCATAATCATCTATATTTTGACAATTCAGAGAACTAATGAAACAATACGAAGATATCCTTAAATGAAGACTTGTGTGAGATGTACGAATCGTTTTGAAGGCTATAGTGATAGGATTGATCCTTTTGATGCTAATCAAACTAGAACGAAGTCATAGGACTCATAATCACCTCTTTCTTTGATAATTTGAGAGAACCAATGAAATAATAAGAAGTTCTCCCTAAATCAAGACTTGGTGTGAAGATGTACGCATCGTTTTTAACGCGATAGTCATGGGATTACTCCTTTTGATGGTAATCAAATTAGAACGAAGTAATAGGACTCTTAATCACCTCTTTCTTTCATAATTTTAGGAAACCAATGAAACAATAAGAAGGTCTCCATAAATGAAGACTTGTGTGAGATCTACGCATCGTTTTGGACGCGATAGTGATGTGATTGCTCCTTTTGATGCTAATTTCAACTAGAACGAAGTAATAGAATTCATAATCACCTATATTTTGACAATTTGAGAGAACTAATGAAACATTAAGAAGGTCTCCCTAAATGAAGACTTGTGTGAGATGTACGGATTATTTTGAAGGCACTAGTGATGGGATTGCTCCTTTTGATGCTAATCAAACTAGAACTAATTCATAGGACTTATAATCACCTCTTTCTTTGACAATTTGAGAGATCCAATGAAACAGTAAGAAGGTCTCCCTAAATCAAGACTTGTGTGAGATGTACGCATCGTTTTTAACGCGATAGTCATAGAATTGCTCCTTTTGATGCTAATCAAATTAGAACGAAGTAATAAGACTCCTAATCACCTCTTTCTTTCACAATTTTATAGAACCAAAGAAACAATAAGAAGGTCTCCTTAAATGAAGACTTGTGTGAGATGTACGCATCGTTTTTAACGCGATAGTCATGGGATTGCTCCTTTTGATGCTAATCAAACTAGAACGAAGTTATAAGACTTCTAATCACCTGTTTCTTGACAATTTAAAGCACCAATGAAACAATGAGAAGGTCTCCCTAAATGAAGACTTGTGCGAGATATACGCATGGTTTTGAACGAGATAGTCATGGGTTTCTCGTTTTGACGCTAGTCAAACTAGAACGAAGTCACACAACTTCTAATCACCTCTTCTTTTTAAATTTGAAACAACCAATGAAACAATATGAAGGTCTCCCTAAATGAAGACTTGTGTGAGATCTACGAATCGTTTTGGAAGCGATAGTGATGGGTTTGCCCCTTTTGATTCTAATTTCAACTAGAACGAAGTAATAGGCCTCATAATCATCTATATTTTGACATGATGGGTTTGCCCCGTTGATTCTAATTTCATCTAGAACGAAGTAATAGGACCTCATAATCATCTATATTTTGACAATTAGGAGAACTACTGAAACAATACGAAGGTATCCTTAAATGAAGACTTGTGTGAGATGTACGAATCGTTTTGAAGGCTATAGTGCATAGGATTGATCCTTTTGATGCTAATCAAACTGAACGAAGTCATAGGTCTCATAATCACCTCTTTCTTGACAATTGAGAGAACAATGAATAATAAGAGTTCTCCCTAAATCAAGACTTGGTGTGAGATGTACGCATCGTTTTTAACGCGATGATAGTCATGGATTACTCCTTTGATGGTAATCAAAATTAGAACGAAGTAATAGGACTCTTAATCACCTCTTTCTTTCATAATTTTAGGAAACCAATGAAACAATAAGAAGGTCTCCATAAATGAAGACTTGTGTGAGATCTACGCATCGTTTTGGACGCGATAGTGATGTGATTGCTCCTTTTGATGCTAATTTCAACTAGAACGAAGTAATAGAATTCATAATCACCTATATTTTGACAATTTGAGAGAACTAATGAAACATTAAGAAGGTCTCCCTAAATGAAGACTTGTGTGAGATGTACGGATTGTTTTGAAGGCACTAGTGATAGGATTGCTCCTTTTGATGCTAATCAAACTAGAACTAATTCATAGGACTTATAATCACCTCTTTCTTTGACAATTTGAGAGATCCAATGAAACAGTAAGAAGGTCTCCCTAAATCAAGACTTGTGTGAGATGTACGCATCGTTTTTAACGCGATAGTCATAGAATTGCTCCTTTTGATGCTAATCAAATTAGAACGAAGTAATAAGACTCCTAATCACCTCTTTCTTTCACAATTTTAGAGAACCAAAGAAACAATAAGAAGGTCTCCTTAAATGAAGACTTGTGTGAGATGTACGCATCGTTTTTAACGCGATAGTCATGGGATTGCTCCTTTTGATGCTAATCAAACTAGAACGAAGTTATAGGACTTCTAATCACCTCTTTCTTTGACAATTTTAAAGCACCAATGAAACAATAAGAAGGTCTCCCTAAATGAAGACTTGTGCGAGATGTACGCATGGTTTTGAACGAGATAGTCATAGGGTTTCTCAGTTTTGACGCTAATCAAACTAGAACGAAGTAATACAACTTCTAATCACCTCTTTCTTTTTAAATTTGAAACAACCAATGAAACAATATGAAGGTCTCCCTAAATGAAGACTTGTGTGAGATCTACGAATCGTTTTGGAAGCGATAGTGATGGGTTTGCCCCTTTTGATTCTAATTTCAACTAGAACGAAGTAATAGGACTCATAATCATCTATATTTTGACAATTCAGAGAACTAATGAAACAATACGAAGATATCCTTAAATGAAGACTTGTGTGAGATGTACGAATCGTTTTGAAGGCTATAGTGATAGGATTGATCCTTTTGATGCTAATCAAACTAGAACGAAGTCATAGGACTCATAATCACCTCTTTCTTTGACAATTTGAGAGAACCAATGAAATAATAAGAAGTTCTCCCTAAATCAAGACTTGGTGTGAGATGTACGCATCGTTTTTAACGCGATGATAGTCATGGGATTACTCCTTTTGATGGTAATCAAATTAGAACGAAGTAATAGGACTCTTAATCACCTCTTTCTTTCATAATTTTAGGAAACCAATGAAACAATAAGAAGGTCTCCATAAATGAAGACTTGTGTGAGATCTACGCATCGTTTTGGACGCGATAGTGATGTGATTGCTCCTTTTGATGCTAATTTCAACTAGAACGAAGTAATAGAATTCATAATCACCTATATTTTGACAATTTGAGAGAACTAATGAAACATTAAGAAGGTCTCCCTAAATGAAGACTTGTGTGAGATGTACGGATTATTTTGAAGGCACTAGTGATAGGATTGCTCCTTTTGATGCTAATCAAACTAGAACTAATTCATAGGACTTATAATCACCTCTTTCTTTGACAATTTGAGAGATCCAATGAAACAGTAAGAAGGTCTCCTTAAATCAAGACTTGTGTGAGATGTACGCATCGTTTTTAACGCGATAGTCATAGAATTGCTCCTTTTGATGCTAATCAAATTAGAACGAAGTAATAAGACTCCTAATCACCTCTTTCTTTCACAATTTTAGAGAACCAAAGAAACAATAAGAAGGTCTCCTTAAATGAAGACTTGTGTGAGATGTACGCATCGTTTTTAACGCGATAGTCATGGGATTGCTCCTTTTGATGCTAATCAAACTAGAACGAAGTTATAGGACTTCTAATCACCTCTTTCTTTGACAATTTAAAGCACCAATGAAACAATAAGAAGGCCTCCCTAAATGAAGACTTGTGCGAGATGTACGCATGGTTTTGAACGAGATAGTCATAGGGTTTCTCGTTTGACGCTAATCAAACTAGAACTAAAGTAATACAACTTCTAATCACTCTTTCTTTTAAATTTGAAACAACAATGAAACAATATGAAGGTCTCCCTAAATGAAGACTTGTGTGAGATCTACGAATCGATTTTGAAAGCGATAGTGATGGGTTTGCCCTTTTGATTCTAATTTCAACTAGAACGAAGTAATAGGACTCATAATCAATCTATATTTTGACAATTCAGAGAACCTAATGAAACAATACGAAGTATCCTTAATGAAGACTTGTGTGAGATGTACGAATCGTTTTGAAGGCTATAGTGATAGGATTATCCTTTTGATGCTAATCAAACTAGAACGAAGTCATAGGACTCCATAATCACCTCTTCTTTGACAATTTTGAGAGAACCAATGAAATATAAGACGTTCTCCCTAAATCAAGACTTGGTGTGAGATGTACGCATCGTTTTTAACGCGATGATAGTCTGGATTACTCCTTTTGATGGTAATCAAATTAGAACGAAGTATAGGACTCTTAATCACCTCTT
>JAINUT010001254.1:0-28905 GCA_020205555.1 Panax stipuleanatus
AACAATAAGAAGGTCTCTAAATGAAGACTTGTGCGAGAGTACGCATGGTTTTGAACGAGATAGTCATGGGTTTCGTTTTGACGCAAATCAAACTAGAACGAAGTAATACAACTTCTAATCACCTCTTTCTTTTGTAAATTTGAAACAACCAATGAAACAATATGAAGTCCCCTACATGAAGACTGTTTGAGAATCTACTGAATCGGTTTGGAAGCGATAGTGATGGGTTTGCCCTTTGATTCTAATTTCAACTAGAACGCAAGTAATAGGACTCATAATCATCTATATTTTGACAATTTAGAGAACTAATGAAAACAAACGAAGATATCCTTAAATGAAGACTTGTGTGAGATGTACGAATTAGTTTGAGCTAGTGATAGGATGATCCTTTTGATGCTAATCAAACTAGACCGAAGTATAGGACTCATAATCACCTCTTTCTTGACAATTGAGAGAACCAATGGAATAATAGAAAGTTCTCCCTCAATCAAGACGTTGGTGTGAGATGTACGCATCGTTTTAAACGCGATAGTCATGGATTAAGTCCTTTGATGGTAATCAAGTTAGAACGAAGTACTAGGACTCTTAATCACCTCTTTCTTTCATAATTTTAGGAAACCAATGAAACAATAAGAAGGTCTCCATAAATGAAGACTTGTGTGAGATCTACGCATCGTTTGGGACGCGATAGTGATGTGATTGCTCCTTTTGATGCTAATTTCAACTAGAACGAAGTAATAGAATTCATAATCACCTATATTTGACAATTTGAGAGGAACTAAGAAACATTAAGAAGGTCTCCCTAAATGAAGACTTGTGTGAGATGTACGGATTATTTGAAGGCACTAGTGATAGGATTGCTCCTTTTGATGCTAATCAAACTAGAACTAATTCATAGGACTTATAATCACCTCTTTCTTGACAATTTGAGAGATCCAATGAAACAGTAAGAAGGTCTCCCTAAATCAAGACTTGTGTGAGATGTACGCATCGTTTTTAACGCGATAGTCATAGAATTGCTCCTTTTGATGCTAATCAAATTAGAACGAAGTAATAAGACTCCTAATCACCTCTTTCTTTCACAATTTTAGAGAACCAAAGAAACAATAAGAAGGTCTCCTTAAATGAAGACTTGTGTGAGATGTACGCATCGTTTTTAACGCGATAGTCATGGGATTGCTCCTTTTGATGCTAATCAAACTAGAACGAAGTTATAGGACTTCTAATCACCTCTTTCTTTGACAATTTTAAAGCACCAATGAAACAATAAGAAGGTCTCCCTAAATGAAGACTTGTGCGAGATGTACGCATGGTTTTGAACGAGATAGTCATGGGTTTCTCGTTTTGACGCTAATCAAACTAGAACGAAGTAATACAACTTCTAATCACCTCTTTCTTTGTAAATTTGAAACAACCAATGAAACAATATGAAGGTCTCCCTAAATGAAGACTTGTGTGAGATCTACGAATCGTTTTGGAAGCGATAGTGATGGGTTTGCCCCTTTTGATTCTAATTTCAACTAGAACGAAGTAATAGGACTCATAATCATCTATATTTTGACAATTCAGAGAACTAATGAAACAATACGAAGGTATCCTTAAATGAAGACTTGTGTGAGATGTACGAATCGTTTTGTAGGCTATAGTGATAGGATTGATCCTTTTGATGCTAATCAAACTAGAACGAAGTCATAGGACTCATAATCACCTCTTTCTTTGACAATTTGAGAGAACCAATGAAATAATAAGAAGTTCTCCCTAAATCAAGACTTGGTGTGAGATGTACGCATCGTTTTTAACGCGATGATAGTCATGGGATTACTCCTTTTGATGGTAATCAAATTAGAACGAAGTAATAGGACTCTTAATCACCTCTTTCTTTCATAATTTTAGGAAACCAATGAAACAATAAGAAGGTCTCCATAAATGAAGACTTGTGTGAGATCTACGCATCGTTTTGGACGCGATAGTGATGTGATTGCTCCTTTTGATGCTAATTTCAACTAGAACGAAGTAATAGAATTCATAATCACCTATATTTTGACAATTTGAGAGAACTAATGAAACATTAAGAAGGTCTCCCTAAATGAAGACTTGTGTGAGATGTACGGATTGTTTGAAGGCACTAGTGATAGGATTGCTCCTTTTGATGCTAATCAAACTAGAACTAATTCATAGGACTTATAATCACCTCTTTCTTTGACAATTTGAGAGATCCAATGAAACAGTAAGAAGGTCTCCCTAAATCAAGACTTGTGTGAGATGTACGCATCGTTTTTAACGCGATAGTCATAGAATTGCTCCTTTTGATGCTAATCAAATTAGAACGAAGTAATAAGACTCCTAATCACCTCTTTCTTTCACAATTTTAGAGAACCAAAGAAACAATAAGAAGGTCTCCTTAAATGAAGACTTGTGTGAGATGTACGCATCGTTTTTAACGCGATAGTCATGGGATTGCTCCTTTTGATGCTAATCAAACTAGAACGAAGTTATAGGACTTCTAATCACCTCTTTCTTTGACAATTTTAAAGCACCAATGAAACAATAAGAAGGTCTCCCTAAATGAAGACTTGTGCGAGATGTACGCATGGTTTTGAACGAGATAGTCATGGGTTTCTCGTTTTGACGCTAATCAAACTAGAACGAAGTAATACAACTTCTAATCACCTCTTTCTTTGTAAATTTGAAACAACCAATGAAACAATATGAAGGTCTCCCTAAATGAAGACTTGTGTGAGATCTACGAATCGTTTTGGAAGCGATAGTGATGGGTTTGCCCCTTTTGATTCTAATTTCAACTAGAACGAAGTAATAGGACTCATAATCATCTATATTTTGACAATTCAGAGAACTAATGAAACAATACGAAGGTATCCTTAAATGAAGACTTGTGTGAGATGTACGAATCGTTTTGAAGGCTATAGTCATAGGATTGATCCTTTTGATGCTAATCAAACTAGAACGAAGTCATAGGACTCATAATCACCTCTTTCTTTGACAATTTGAGAGAACCAATGAAATAATAAGAAGTTCTCCCTAAATCAAGACTTGGTGTGAGATGTACGCATCGTTTTTAACGCGATGGTAGTCATGGGATTACTCCTTTTGATGGTAATCAAATTAGAACGAAGTAATAGGACTCTTAATCACCTCTTTCTTTCATAATTTTAGGAAACCAATGAAACAATAAGAAGGTCTCCATAAATGAAGACTTGTGTGAGATCTACGCATCGTTTTGGACGCGATAGTGATGTGATTGCTCCTTTTGATGCTAATTTCAACTAGAACGAAGTAATAGAATTCATAATCACCTATATTTTGACAATTTGAGAGAACTAATGAAACATTAAGAAGGTCTCCCTAAATGAAGACTTGTGTGAGATGTACGGATTGTTTTGAAGGCACTAGTGATAGGATTGCTCCTTTTGATGCTAATCAAACTAGAACTAATTCATAGGACTTATAATCACCTCTTTCTTTGACAATTTGAGAGATCCAATGAAACAGTAAGAAGGTCTCCCTAAATCAAGACTTGTGTGAGATGTACGCATCGTTTTTAACGCGATAGTCATAGAATTGCTCCTTTTGATGCTAATCAAATTAGAACGAAGTAATAAGACTCCTAATCACCTCTTTCTTTCACAATTTTAGAGAACCAAAGAAACAATAAGAAGGTCTCCTTAAATGAAGACTTGTGTGAGATGTACGCATCGTTTTTAACGCGATAGTCATGGGATTGCTCCTTTTGATGCTAATCAAACTAGAACGAAGTTATAGGACTTCTAATCACCTCTTTCTTTGACAATTTTAAAGCACCAATGAAACAATAAGAAGGTCTCCCTAAATGAAGACTTGTGCGAGATGTACGCATGGTTTTGAACGAGATAGTCATGGGTTTCTCGTTTTGACGCTAATCAAACTAGAACGAAGTAATACAACTTCTAATCACCTCTTTCTTTGTAAATTTGAAACAACCAATGAAACAATATGAAGGTCTCCCTAAATGAAGACTTGTGTGAGATCTACGAATCGTTTTGGAAGCGATAGTGATGGGTTTGCCCCTTTTGATTCTAATTTCAACTAGAACGAAGTAATAGGACTCATAATCATCTATATTTTGACAATTCAGAGAACTAATGAAACAATACGAAGATATCCTTAAATGAAGACTTGTGTGAGATGTACGAATCGTTTTGAAGGCTATAGTGATAGGATTGATCCTTTTGATGCTAATCAAACTAGAACGAAGTCATAGGACTCATAATCACCTCTTTCTTTGACAATTTGAGAGAACCAATGAATAATAAGAAGTTCTCCCTAAATCAAGACTTGGTGTGAGATGTACGCATCGTTTTTAACGCGATAGTCATGGGATTACTCCTTTTGATGGTAATCAAGTTAGAACGAAGTAATAGGACTCTTAATCACCTCTTTCTTTCATAATTTTAGGAAACCAATGAAACAATAAGAAGGTCTCCATAAATGAAGACTTGTGTGAGATCTACGCATCGTTTTGGACGCGATAGTGATGTGATTGCTCCTTTTGATGCTAATTTCAACTAGAACGAAGTAATAGAATTCATAATCACCTATATTTTGACAATTTGAGAGAACTAATGAAACATTAAGAAGGTCTCCCTAAATGAAGACTTGTGTGAGATGTACGGATTGTCTTGAAGGCACTAGTGATAGGGATTGCTCCTTTTGATGCTAATCAAACTAGAACTAATTCATAGGACTTATAATCACCTCTTTCTTTGACAATTTGAGAGATCCAATGAAACAGTAAGAAGGTCTCCCTAAATCAAGACTTGTGTGAGATGTACGCATCGTTTTTAACGCGATAGTCATAGAATTGCTCCTTTTGATGCTAATCAAATTAGAACGAAGTAATAAGACTCCTAATCACCTCTTTCTTTCACAATTTTAGAGAACCAAAGAAACAATAAGAAGGTCTCCTTAAATGAAGACTTGTGTGAGATGTACGCATCGTTTTTAACGCGATAGTCATGGGATTGCTCCTTTTGATGCTAATCAAACTAGAACGAAGTTATAGGACTTCTAATCACCTCTTTCTTTGACAATTTTAAAGCACCAATGAAACAATAAGAAGGTCTCCCTAAATGAAGACTTGTGCGAGATGTACGCATGGTTTTGAACGAGATAGTCATGGGTTTCTCGTTTTGACGCTAATCAAACTAGAACGAAGTAATACAACTTCTAATCACCTCTTTCTTTGTAAATTTGAAACAACCAATGAAAAATATGAAGGTCTCCCTAAATGAAGACTTGTGTGAGATCTACGAATCGTTTTGGAAGCGATAGTGATGGGTTTGCCCCTTTTGATTCTAATTTCAACTAGAACGAAGTAATAGGACTCATAATCATCTATATTTTGACAATTCAGAGAACTAATGAAACAATACGAAGGTATCCTTAAATGAAGACTTGTGTGAGATGTACGAATCGTTTTGAAGGCTATAGTGATAGGATTGATCCTTTTGATGCTAATCAAACTAGAACGAAGTCATAGGACTCATAATCACCTCTTTCTTTGACAATTTGAGAGAACCAATGAAATAATAAGAAGTTCTCCCTAAATCAAGACTTGGTGTGAGATGTACGCATCGTTTTTAACGCGATGATAGTCATGGGATTACTCCTTTTGATGGTAATCAAATTAGAACGAAGTAATAGGACTCTTAATCACCTCTTTCTTTCATAATTTTAGGAAACCAATGAAACAATAAGAAGGTCTCCATAAATGAAGACTTGTGTGAGATCTACGCATCGTTTTGGACGCGATAGTGATGTGATTGCTCCTTTTGATGCTAATTTCAACTAGAACGAAGTAATAGAATTCATAATCACCTATATTTTGACAATTTGAGAGAACTAATGAAACATTAAGAAGGTCTCCCTAAATGAAGACTTGTGTGAGATGTACGGATTATTTTGAAGGCACTAGTGATGGGATTGCTCCTTTTGATGCTAATCAAACTAGAACTAATTCATAGGACTTATAATCACCTCTTTCTTTGACAATTTGAGAGATCCAATGAAACAGTAAGAAGGTCTCCCTAAATCAAGACTTGTGTGAGATGTACGCATCGTTTTTAACGCGATAGTCATAGAATTGCTCCTTTTGATGCTAATCAAATTAGAACGAAGTAATAAGACTCCTAATCACCTCTTTCTTTCACAATTTTAGAGAACCAAAGAAACAATAAGAAGGTCTCCTTAAATGAAGACTTATGTGAGATGTACGCATCGTTTTTAACGCGATAGTCATGGGATTGCTCCTTTTGATGCTAATCAAACTAGAACAAAGTTATAGGACTTCTAATCACCTCTTTCTTTGACAATTTAAAAGCACCAATGAAACAATAAGAAGGCCTCCCTAAATGAAGACTTGTGCGAGATGTACGCATGGTTTTGAACGAGATAGTCATGGGTTTATCGTTTTGACGCTAATCAAACTAGAATAAAGTAATACAACTTCTAATCACCTCTTTCTTTTTAAATTTGAAACAACCAATGAAACAATATGAAGGTCTCCCTAAATGAAGACTTGTGTAAAATCTTTGAATCATTTTGGAAGCGATAGTGATGGGTTTGCCCCTTTTGATTCTAATTTCAACTAAAACGAAGTAATAGGACTCATAATTATCTATATTTTGACAATTTAGAGAACTAATGAAACAATACGAAGGTATCCTTAAATGAAGACTTGTGTGAGATGTATGAATCGTTTTGAAGGCTATAGTCATAGGATTTATCCTTTTGATGCTAATCGAACTAGAACGAAGTTATAGGACTCATAATCACCTCTTTTTTGACAATTTGAGAGAACCAATGAAATAATAAGAAGTTCTCCCTAAATCAAGACTTGGTGTGAGATGTACGCATCGTTTTTAACGAGATGATAGTCATGGGATTACTCCTTTTGATGGTAATCAAATTAGAACGAAGTAATAGGACTCTTAATCGCCTCTTTCTTTCATAATTTTAGGAAACCAATGAAACAATAAGAAGGTCTCCATAATTGAAGACTTGTGTGAGATCTACGCATCGTTTTGGACGCGATAGTGATGTGATTGCTCCTTTTAATGCTAATTTCAACTAGAACGAAGTAATAGAATTCATAATCACCTATATTCTGACAATTTGAGAGAACTAACGAAACATTAAGAAGGTCTCCCTAAATGAAGACTTGTGTGAGATGTACGAATTATTTTGAAGGCACTAGTGATGGGATTACACCTTTTGATACTAATCAAACTAGAACTAATTCATAGGACTTATAATCACCTCTTTCTTTGACAATTTGAGAGATCCAATGAAACAGTAAATGGTCTCCCTAAATCAAGACTTGTGTGAGATGTACGCATCGTTTTTAACGCGATAGTCATAGAATTGCTCCTTTTGATGCTAATCAAATTAGAACGAAGTAATAAGACTCCTAATCACCTCTTTCTTTCACAATTTTAGAGAACCAAAGAAACAATAAGAAGGTCTCCTTAAATGAAGACTTGTGTGAGATGTACGCATCATTTTTAACTCGATAGTCATGGGATTGCTCCTTTTGATGCTAATCAAAATAGAACGAAGTTATAGGACTTCTAATCACCTCTTTCTTTGACACTTTTAAAGCACCAATGAAACAATAAGAAAGTCTTCCTAAATGAAGAATTGTACGAGATGTACGCATGGTTTTGAACGAGATAGTCATGGGTTTCTCGTTTTCACACTAATCAAACTTGAACGAAGTAATACAACTTCTAATCACCTCTTTCTTTGTAAATTTGAAATAACCAATGAAAAAATATGAAGGTCTACCTAAATGAAGACTTGTGTGAGATCTACGAATCATTTTGGAAGCGATAGTGATGGGTTTGCCCCTTTTGATTCTAATTTCAACTAGAACGAAGTAATAGGACTCATAATCATCTATATTTTGACAATTCAGAGAACTAATGAAACAATACGAAGATATCCTTAAATGAAGACTTGTGTGAGATGTACGAATTGTTTTGAAGGCAATAGTGATAGGATTGATCCTTTTGATGCTAATTAAACTAGAACGAAGTCATAGGACTCATAATCACCTCTTTCTTTGATAATTTGAGAGAACCAATGGAATAATACGAAGTTCTCCCTCAATCAAGACATGGTGTAAGATGTATGCATCGTTTTTAACGCGATAGTTATGAGATTAGTCCTTTTGATGGTAATCAAGTTAGAACGAAGTAATAGGACTCTTAATCACCTCTTTCTTTCATAATTTTAGGAAACCAATGAAACAATAAGAAGGTCTCCATAAATGAAGACTTGTGTGAGATCTACGCATCGTTTTGGACGCGATAGTGATGTGATTGCTCCTTTTGATGCTAATTTCAACAAGAACGAAGTAATAGAATTCATAATCACCTATATTTTGATAATTTGAGAGAACTAATGAAACATTAAGAAGGTCTCCCTAAATGAAGACTTGTGTGAGATGTACGGATTGTCTTGAAGGCACTAGTGATAGGATTGCTCCTTTTGATGCTAATCAAATTAGAACTAATTCATAGGACTTATAATCACCTATTTCTTTGACAATTTGAGAGATCCAATGAAACTGTAAGAAGGTCTCCCTAAATCAAGACTTGTGTGAGATGTACACATCTTTTTTCACGCGATAGTCATAGAATTGCTCCTTTTGATGCGAATCAAATTAGAACGAAGTAATACGACTCCTAATCACTTCTTTCTTTCACAAATTTAGAGAACCAAAGAAACAATAATAAGGTCTCATTAAATGAAGACTTGTGTGAGATGTAGGCATAGTTTTTAACGCGATAGTCATGGGATTGCTCCTTTTGATGCTAATCAAACTAGAACGAAGTTATAGGACTTCTAATCACCTCTTTCTTTGACAATTTTAAAGCACCAATGAAACAATAAGAAAGTCTTCCTAAATTAAGAATTGTGTGAGATGTACGCATGGTTTTGAACGAGATAGTCATGGGTTTCTCGTTTTGACGCTAATCAAACTAGAACGAAGTAATACAACTTCTAATCAACTCTTTCCTTGTAAATTTGAAACAACCAATGAAACAATATGAAGGTCTCCCTAAATGAAGACTTGTGTGAGATCTACGAATCGTTTTGAAAGAGATTGTGATGGGTTTGCCCCTTTTGATTCTAATTTTAACTAGAACGAAGTAATAGGACTCATAATCATCTATATTTTGATAATTCAGAGAACTAATGAAACAATACGAAGGTATCCTTAAATGAAGACTTGTGTGAGATGTACAAATCGTTTTGAAGGCTATAGTCATAGGATTGATCCTTTTGATGCTAATCAAACTAGAACGAAGTCATAGGACTCATAATCACCTCTTTCTTTGACAATTTGAGAGAACCAATGAAATTATAAGAAGTTCTCCCAAAATCAAGACTTGGTGTGAGATGTACGCATCGTTTTTAACGCGATGATAGTCATGGGATTACTCCTTTTGATGGTAATCAAATTAGAACGAAGTAATAGGACTCTTAATCACCTCTTTCTTTCATAATTTTAGGAAACCAATGAAACAATAAGAAGGTCTCCATAAATGAAGACTTGTGTGAGATCTACGCATCGTTTTGGACGCGATAGTGATGTGATTGTTCCTTTTGATGCTAATTTCAACTAGAACGAAGTAATAGAATTCATAATCACCTATATTTTGACAATTTGAGAGAACTAATGAAACATTAAGAAGGTCTCCCTAAATGAAGACTTGTGTGAGATGTACGGATTATTTTGAAGATACTAGTGATGGGATTGCTCCTTTTGATGCTAATCAAACTAGAACTAATTCATAGGACTTATAATCACCTCTTTCTTTGACAATTTGAGAGATCCAATGAAACAGTAAGAAGGTCTCCCTAACCAAGACTTGTGTGAGATGTACGCATCGTTTTTAACGCGATAGTCATAGAATTGCTTCTTTTGATGCTAATCAAATTAGAACGAAGTTATAGGACTTCTAATCACTTCTTTCTTTCATAATTTTAGAGAACCAAAGAAACAATAAGAAGGTCTGCTTAAATGAAGACTTGTGTGAGATGTACGCATCGTTTTTAACGCGATAGTTATGGGATTGCTCCTTTTGATGCTAATCAAACTAGAACGAAGTTATAGGACTTCTAATCACCTCTTTCTTTGACAATTTTAAAGCACCAATGAAACAATGAGAAGGTCTCCCTAAATGAAGACTTGTGCGAGATGTACGCATGGTTTTGAACGAGATAGTCATGGGTTTCTCGTTTTGACGCTAATCAAACTAGAACGAAGTAATACAACTTCTAATCACCTCTTTCTTTGTAAATTTGAAACAACCAATGAAAAAATATGAAAGTCTCCCTAAATGAAGACTTGTGTGAGATCTACGAATCGTTTTGGAAGTGATAGTGATGGGTTTGCCCCTTTTGATACTAATTTCAACTAGAACGAAGTAATAGGACTCATAATCATCTATATTTTGACATTTCAGAGAACTAATGAAACAATACGAAGATATCCTTAAATGAAGACTTGTGTGAGATGTACGAATTGTTTTGAAGGCTATAGTGATAGGATTGATCCTTTTGATGCTTAATCAAACTAGAACGAAGTCATAGGACTCATAATCACCTCTTTCTTTGACAATTTGAGAGAACCAACGGAATAATAAGAAGTTCTCCCTCAATCAAGACGTGGTGTAAGATGTACGCATCGTTTTTAACGCGATAGTCATGGGATTAGTCCTTTTGATGGTAATCAAGTTAGAACGAAGTAATAGGACTCTTAATCACCTCTTTCTTTCATAATTTTAGGAAACCAATGAAACAATAAGAAGGTCTCCATAAATAAAGACTTGTGTGAGATCTACGCATCGTTTTGGACGCCATAGTGATGTGATTGCTCCTTTTGATGCTAATTTCAACAAGAACGAAGTAATAGGATTCATAATCACCTATATTTTGACAATTTGAGAGAACTAATGAAACATTAAGAAGGTCTCCTTAAATGAAGACTTGTGTGAGATGTACGAATTGTCTTGAAGGCACTAGTGATAGGATTGCTCCTTTTGATGCTAATCAAATTAGAACTAATTCATAGGACTTATAATCACCTCTTTCTTTGATAATTTGAGAGATCCAGTGAAACAGTAAGAAGGTCTCCCTAAATCAAGACTTGTGTGAGATGTACGCATCGTTTTTAACGCGATAGTCATAGAATTGCTCCTTTTGATGCTAATCAAATTAGAACGAAGTAATACGACTCCTAATCACCTCTTTCTTTCACAATTTTAGAGAACCAAAGAAACAATAATAAGGTCTCCTTAAATGAAGACTTGTGTGAGATGTACGCATCGTTTTTAACTCGATAGTCATGGGATTGCTCCTTTTGATGCTAATCAAAATAGAACGAAGTTATAGGACTTCTAATCACCTCTTTCTTTGACACTTTTAAAGCACCAATGAAACAATAAGAAAGTCTTCCTAAATGAAGAATTGTACGAGATGTACGCATGGTTTTGAACGAGATAGTCATGGGTTTCTCGTTTTGACGCTAATCAAACTTGAACGAAGTAATACAACTTCTAATCACCTCTTTCTTTGTAAATTTGAAACAACCAATTAAATAATATGAAGGTCTCCCTAAATGAAGACTTGTGTGAGATCTACAAATCGTTTTGGAAGCGATAGTGATGGGTTTGCCCCTTTTGATTCTAATTTCAACTAGAACGAAGTAATAGGACTCATAATCATCTATATTTTTATAATTCTGAGAACTAATGAAACAATACGAAGATATCCTTGAATGAAGATTTGTGTTAGATGTACGAATCATTTTGAAGACTATAGTGATAGGATTGATCCTTTTGATGCTAATCAAACTAGAACGAAATCATAGGACTCATAATCACCTCTTTCTTTGACAATTTGAGAAAACCAATGGAATAATAAGAAGTTCTCCCTCAATCAAGACGTGGTGTGAGATGCACGCATCGTTTTTAATGCGATAGTCATGGGATTAGTCCTTTTGATGGTAATCAAGTTAGAATGAAGTAATAGGACTCATAATCACCTCTTTCTTTCATAATTTTAGGAAACCAATGAAAAAAATAAAAGGTCTCCATAAATGAAGACTTGTGTGAGATCTACGCATCGTTTTGGACGCGATAGTGATGTGATTGCTCCTTTTGATGCTAATTTCAACAAGAACGAAGTAATAGAATTCATAATCACCTATATTTTGACAATTTGAGAGAACTAATGAAACATTAAGAAGGTCTCCCTAAATGAAGATTTGTGTGAGATGTACGGATTGTCTTGAAGGCACTAGTGATAGGATTGCTCCTTTTTATGCTAATCAAATTAGAACTAATTCATAGGACTTATAATCACCTCTTTCTTTGACAATTTGAGAGATCCAATGAAACAGTAAGAAGGTCTCCCTAAATCAAGACTTGTGTGAGATGTACGCAACGTTTTTAACACAATAGTCATAGAATTGCTCCTTTTGATGCTAATCAAATTAGAACGAAGTAATACGACTCCTAATCACCTCTTTCTTTCACAATTTTAGAGAACCAAAGAAACAATAATAAGGTCTCCTTAAATGAAAACGTGTGTGAGATGTTCGCATCGTTTTTAACGCGATAGTCATGGGATTGCTCTTTTTGATGCTAATCAAACTAGAACGAAGTTATAGGACTTCTAATAACCTCTTTCTTTGACAATTTTAAAGCACAAATGAAACAATAAGAAAGTCTTCCTAAATGAAGAATTGTGCGAGATGTACGCATGGTTTTGAATGAGATAGTCATGGGTTTCTCGTTTTCACGCTAATCAAACTAGAACGAAGTAATACAATTTCTAATCAACTCTTTCTTTGTAAATTTGAAACAACCAATGAAACAATATGAAGGTCTCCCTAAATGAAGACTTGTGTGAGATCTACGAATCGTGTTGAAAGCGATAGTGATGGGTTTGCCCCTTTTGATTCTAATTTCAACTAGAACGAAGAAATAGGACTCATAATCATCTATATTTTGACAATTCAGAGAACTAATGAAACAATATGAAGATATCCTTAAATGAAGACTTGTGTGAGATGTACGAATCGTTTTGAAGGCTATATTGATAGGATTGATCCTTTTGATGCTAATCAAACTAGAACGAAGTCATAGGACTCATAATCACCCCTTTCTTTAATAATTTGAGAGAACCAATGAAATAATAAGAAGTTCTCCCTAAATCAAGACTTGGTGTAAAATGTACGCATCGTTTTTAACGCGATAGTCATGGGATTACTCCTTTTGATGGTAATCATATTAGAACGAAGTAATAGGACTCTTAATCACCCCTTTCTTTCATAATTTTAGAAACCAATGAAACAATAAGAAGGTCTCCATAAATGAAGACTTATGTGAGATCTACGCATCGTTTTGGACGCGATAGTGATGTGATTGCTCCTTTTGATGCTAATTTCAACTAGAACGAAGTAATAGAATTCATAATCACCTATATTTTGACAATTTGAGAGAACTAATGAAACATTAAGAAGGTCTCCCTAAATGAAGACTTGTGTGAGATGTACGGATTATTTTGAAGGCACTAGTGATAGGATTGCTCCTTTTGATGCTAATCAAACTAGAACTAATTCAGAGGACTTATAATCACCTCTTTCTTTGACAATTTGAGAGATCCAATGAAACAGTAAGAAGGCCTCCCTAAATCAAGACTTGTGTGAGATGTACGCATCGTTTTTAACGCGATAGTCATAGAATTGCTCCTTTTGATGCTAATCAAATTAGAACGAAGTAATAAGACTCCTAATCACATCTTTCTTTCACAATTTTAGAGAACCAAAGAAACAATAAGAAGGTCTCCTTAAATGAAGACTTGTGTGAGATGTACGCATCATTTTTAACGCGATAGTCATGGGATTGCTCCTTTTGATGCTAATCAAACTAGAACGAAATTATAGGACTTCTAATCACCTCTTTCTTTGATAATGTTAAAGCACCAATGAAACAATAAGAAGGTCTCCCTAAATGAAGACTTGTGCGAGATGTACGCATGGTTTTGAACGAGATAGTCATGGATTTCTCGTTTTGACGCTAAACAAACTAGAACGAAGTAATACAATTTCTAATCACCTCTTTCTTTGTAAATTTGAAACAACCAATGAAACAATATGAAGGTATCCTTAAATGAAGACTTGTGTGAGATCTACGAATCGTTTTGGAAGCGATAGTGATGGGTTTGCCCCTTTTGATTCTAATTTCAACTAGAACTAAGTAATAGGACTCATAATCATCTATATTTTGACAATTCAGAGAACTAATGAAACAATACGAAGATATCCTTAAATGAAGACTTATGTGAGATGTACGAATTGTTTTGAAGGCTATAGTGATAGGATTGATCCTTTTAATGCTAATCAAACTAGAACGAAGTCATAGGACTCATAATCACCTATTTCATTTTACAATTTGAGAGAACCAATGAAATAATAAGAAGTTCTCCCTAAATCAAGACTTGGTGTGAGATGTACGCATCGTTTTTAACGCGATGATAGTCATGGGATAACTTCTTTTGATGGTAATGCAAATTAGAACGAAGTAATAGGACTCTTAATCACCTCTTTCTTTTATAATATAAGGAAACCAATGAAATAATAAGAAGGTCTCCATAAATGAAGACTTGTGTGAGATCTACGCATCGTTTTGGACGCGATAGTGATGTGATTGCTCCTTTTGATGATAATTTCAACTAGAACGAAGTAATAGAATTCATAATCACCTATATTTTGACAATTTGAGAGAACTAATGAAACATTAAGAAGGTCTCCCTAAATGAAGACTTGTGTGAGACGTACGAATCGTTTTGAAGGCTATAGTCATAGGATTGCTCCTTTTGATGCTAATCAAACTAGAACGAAGTCATAGGACTCATAATTACCTCTTTCTTTGACAATTTGTGAGATCCAATGAAATAGTAAGAAGGTCTCCCTAAATCAAAACTTGTGTGAGATGTACGCATCGTTTTTAACGCGATGATAGTCATGGGATTACTCCTTTTGATGTTCAAATTAGAACGAAGTAGTAGGACTCTTAATCACCTCTTTCTTTTATAATTTTTTAGAAACTAATGAAACAATAAGAAGGTCTCCATAAATGAAGACTTGAGTGAGATCTACGCATCGTTTTGGACGCGGTAGTGATGTGATTGCTCCTTTTGATGCTAATTTCAACTAGAACGAAGTAATAGAATTCATAATCACCTATATATTGACAATTTGAGAGAACTAATGAAACATTAAGAAGGTCTCCCTAAATGAAGACTTGTGAGAGATGTACGGATTGTTTTGAAGGCACTAGTGATGGGATTGCTCCTTTTGATGCTAATCAAACTAGAACTAATTCATAGGACTTATAATCACCTCTTTCTTTGACAATTTGAGAGATCCAATGAAACAGTAAGAAGGTCTCCCTAAATCAAGACTTGTGTGAGATGTACGCATCGTTTTTAACACGATAGTCATAGAATTTCTCCTTTTGATGCTAATCAAATTAGAACGAAGTAATACGACTCCTAATCACCTCTTTCTTTCATAATTTTAGAGAACCAAAGAAACAATAATAAGGTCTCCTTAAATGAAGACTTGTGTGAGATGTACGCATCGTTTTTAACGCGATAGTCATGGGATTGCTCTTTTTGATGCTAATCAAACTAGAACGAAGTTATAGGACTTCTAATAACCTCTTTTTTTGACAATTTTAAAGCACCAATGAAACAATAAGAAAGTCTTCCTAAATGAAGAATTGTGCGAGATGTACGCATGGTTTTGAACGAGAGAGTCATGGGTTTCTCGTTTTGACGCTAATCAAACTAGAACGAAGTAATACAACTTCTAATCAACTCTTTCTTTGTAAATTTGAAACAACCAATGAAACAATATGAAGGTCTCCCTAAATGAAGACTTGTGTGAGATCTACGAATCGTTTTGGAAGCGATAGTGATGGGTTTGCCCCTTTTGATTCTAATTTCAACTAGAACGAAATAATAGGACTCATAATCATCTATATTTTGACAATTCAGAGAACTAATGAAACAATACGAAGATATCCTTAAATGAAGACTTGTGTGAGATGTACGAATCGTTTTGAAGGCTATAGTGATAGGATTGATCCTTTTGATGCTAATCAAACTAGAACGAAGTCATAGGACTCATAATCACCCCTTTCTTTAATAATTTGAGAGAACCAATGAAATAATAAGAAGTTCTCCCTAAATCAAGACTTGGTGTAAAATCTACGCATCGTTTTTAACGCGATAGTCATGGGATTACTCCTTTTGATGGTAATCATATTAGAACGAAGTAATAGGACTCTTAATCATCCCTTTCTTTCATAATTTTAGGAAACCAATGAAACAATAAGAAAGTCTCCATAAATGAAGACTTATGTGAGATCTACGCATCGTTTTGGACGCGATAGTGATGTGATTGCTCCTTTTGATGCTAATTTCAACTAGAACGAAGTAATAGAATTCATAATCACCTATATTTTGACAATTTGAGAGAACTAATGAAACATTAAGAAGGTCTCCCTAAATGAAGACTTGTGTGAGATGTACGGATTGTTTTGAAGGCACTAGTGATAGGATTGCTCCTTTTGATGCTAATCAAACTAGAACGAAGTCATAGGACTCATAATCACTTCTTTCTTTGATAATTTGAGAGATCCAATGAAACAGTAAGAAGGTCTCCCTAAATCAAGACTTGTGTGAGATGTACGCATCATTTTGAAGGCACTAGTGATAGGATTGCTCCTTTTGATGCTAATCAAACTAGAACTAATTCAGAGGACTTATAATCACCTCTTTCTTTGACAATTTGAGAGATCCAATGAAACAGTAAGAAGGCCTCCCTAAATCAAGACTTGTGTGAGATGTACGCATCGTTTTTAACGCGATAGTCATAGAATTGCACCTTTTGATGCTAATCAAATTAGAACGAAGTAATAAGACTCCTAATCACCTCTTTCTTTCACAATTTTAGAGAACCAAAGAAACAATAAGAAGGTCTCCTTAAATGAAGACTTGTGTGAGATGTACGCATCATTTTTAACGCGATAGTCATAGGATTGCTCCTTTTGATGCTAATCAAACTAGAACGAAATTATAGGACTTCTAATCACCTCTTTCTTTGATAATGTTAAAGCACCAATGAAACAATAAGAAGGTCTCCCTAAATGAAGACTTGTGCGAGATGTACGCATGGTTTTGAACGAGATAGTCATGGATTTCTCGTTTTGACGCTAAACAAACTAGAACGAAGTAATACAATTTCTAATCACCTCTTTCTTTGTAAATTTGAAACAACCAATGAAACAATATGAAGGTATCCTTAAATGAAGACTTGTGTGAGATCTACGAATCGTTTTGGAAGCGATAGTGATGGGTTTGCCCCTTTTGATTCTAATTTCAACTAGAACGAAGTAATAGGACTCATAATCATCTATATTTTGACAATTCAGAGAACTAATGAAACAATACGAAGATATCCTTAAATGAAGACTTATGTGAGATGTACGAATCGTTTTGAAGGCTATAGTGATAGGATTGATCCTTTTGATGCTAATCAAACTAGAACGAAGTCATAGGACTCATAATCACCTATTTCATTTTACAATTTGAGAGACCAATGAAATAATAAGAAGTTCTCCCTAAATCAAGACTTGGTGTGAGATGTACGCATCGTTTTTAACGCGATGATAGTCATGGGATAACTTCTTTTGATGGTAATCAAATTAGAACGAAGTAATAGGACTCTTAATCACCTCTTTCTTTTATAATATAAGGAAACCAATGAAATAATAAGAAGGTCTCCATAAATGAAGACTTGTGTGAGATCTACGCATCGTTTTGGACGCGATAGTGATGTGATTGCTCCTTTTGATGATAATTTCAACTAGAACGAAGTAATAGAATTCATAATCACCTATATTTTGACAATTTGAGAGAACTAATGAAACATTAAGAAGGTCTCCCTAAATGAAGACTTGTGTGAGACGTACGAATCGTTTTGAAGGCTATAGTCATAGGATTGCTCCTTTTGATGCTAATCAAACTAGAACGAAGTCATAGGACTCATAATTAACTCTTTCTTTGACAATTTGTGAGATCCAATGAAATAGTAAGAAGGTCTCCCTAAATCAAAACTTGTGTGAGATGTACGCATCGTTTTTAACGCGATGATAGTCATGGGATTACTCCTTTTGATGTTCAAATTAGAACGAAGTAGTAGGACTCTTAATCACCTCTTTCTTTTATAATTTTTGGAAACTAATGAAACAATAAGAAGGTCTCCATAAATGAAGACTTGAGTGAGATCTACGCATCGTTTTGGACGCGGTAGTGATGTGATTGCTCCTTTTGATGCTAATTTCAACTAGAACGAAGTAATAGAATTCATAATCACCTATATATTGACAATTTGAGAGAACTAATGAAACATTAAGAAGGTCTCCCTAAATGAAGACTTGTGAGAGATGTACGGATTGTTTTGAAGGCACTACTGATGGGATTGCTCCTTTTGATGCTAATCAAACTAGAACTAATTCATAGGACTTATAATCACCTCTTTCTTTGACAATTTGAGAGATCCAATGAAACAGTAAGAAGGTCTCCCTAAATCTAGACTTGTGTGAGATGTACGCATCGTTTTTAACACGATAGTCATAGAATTTCTCCTTTTGATGCTAATCAAATTAGAACGAAGTAATACGACTCCTAATCACCTCTTTCTTTCACAATTTTAGAGAACCAAAGAAACAATAATAAGGTCTCCTTAAATGAAGACTTGTGTGAGATGTACGCATCGTTTTTAACGCGATAGTCATGGGATTGCTCTTTTTGATGCTAATCAAACTAGAACGAAGTTATAGGACTTCTAATAACCTCTTTTTTTGACAATTTTAAAGCACCAATGAAACAATAAGAAGGTCTCCCTAAATGAAGAATTGTGCGAGATGTACGCATGGTTTTGAACGAGAGAGTCATGGGTTTCTCGTTTTGACGCTAATCAAACTAGAACGAAGTAATACAACTTCTAATCAACTCTTTCTTTGTAAATTTGAAACAACCAATGAAACAATATGAAGGTCTCCCTAAATGAAGACTTGTGTGAGATCTACGAATCGTGTTGAAAGCGATAGTGATGGGTTTGCCCCTTTTGATTCTAATTTCAACTAGAACGAAGAAATAGGACTCATAATCATCTATATTTTGACAATTCAGAGAACTAATGAAATAATACGAAGATATCCTTAAATGAAGACTTGTGTGAGATGTACGAATCGTTTTGAAGGCTATAGTGATAGGATTGATCCTTTTGATGCTAATCAAACTAGAACGAAGTCATAGGACTCATAATCACCCCTTTCTTTAATAATTTGAGAGAACCAATGAAATAATAAGAAGTTCTCCCTAAATCAAGACTTGGTGTAAAATCTACGCATCGTTTTTAACGCGATAGTCATGGGATTACTCCTTTTGATGGTAAACATATTAGAACGAAGTAATAGGACTCTTAATCACCCCTTTCTTTCATAATTTTAGGAAACCAATGAAACAATAAGAAAGTCTCCATAAATGAAGACTTCTGTGAGATCTACGCATCGTTTTGGACGAGATAGTGATGTGATTGCTCCTTTTGATGCTAATTTCAACTAGAACGAAGTAATAGAATTCATAATCACCTATATTTTGACAATTTGAGAGAACTAATGAAACATTAAGAAGGTCTCCCTAAATGAAGACTTGTGTGAGATGTACGGATTGTTTTGAAGGCACTAGTGATAGGATTGCTCCTTTTGATGCTAATCAAACTAGAACGAAGTCATAGGACTCATAATCACTTCTTTCTTTGACAATTTGAGAGATCCAATGAAACAGTAAGAAGGTCTCCCTAAATCAAGACTTGTGTGAGATGTACGCATCGTTTTGAAGGCACTAGTGATAGGATTGCTCCTTTTGATGCTAATCAAACTAGAACTAATTCAGAGTACTTATAATCACCTCTTTCTTTGACAATTTGAGAGATCCAATGAAACAGTAAGAAGGCCTCCCTAAATCAAGACTTGTGTGAGATGTACGCATCGTTTTTAACGCGATGTCATAGAATTGCACCTTTTGATGCTAATCAAATTAGAACGAAGTAATAAGACTCCTAATCACCTCTTTCTTTCACAATTTTAGAGAACCAAAGAAACAATAAGAAGGTCTCCTTAAATGAAGACTTGTGTGAGATGTACGCATCATTTTTAACGCGATAGTCATGGGATTGCTCCTTTTGATGCTAATCAAACTAGAACGAAGTTATAGAATTCTAATCACCTCTTTCTTTGATAATTTTAAAGCACCAATGAAACAATAAGAAGGTCTCCCTAAATGAAGACTTGTGCGAGATGTACGCATGGTTTTGAACGAGATAGTCATGGATTTCTCGTTTTGACGCTAATCAAACTAGAACGAAGTAATACAATTTCTAATCACCTCTTTCTTTGTAAATTTGAAACAACCAATGAAACAATATGAAGGTCTCCTTAAATGAAGACTTGTGTGAGATGTACGAATTGTTTTGGAAGCGATAGTGATGGGTTTGCCCCTTTTGATTCTAATTTCAACTAGAACGAAGTAATAGGACTCATAATCATCTATATTTTGACAATTCAGAGAACTAATGAAACAATACGAAGATATCCTTAAATGAAGACTTATGTGAGATGTACACATCGTTTTGAAGGCTATAGTGATAGGATTGATCCTTTTGATGCTAATTAAACTAGAACGAAGTCATAGGACTCATAATCACCCCTTTCTTTAATAATTTGAGAGAACCAATGAAATAATAAGAAGTTCTCCCTAAATCAAGACTTGGTGTAAAATCTACGCATCGTTTTTAACGCGATAGTCATGGGATTACTCCTTTTGATGGTAATCATATTAGAACGAAGTAATAGGACTCTTAATCACCCCTTTCTTTCATAATTTTAGGAAACCAAGTGAAACAATAAGAAAGTCTCCATAAATGAAGACTTATGTGAGATCTACGCATCGTTTTGGACGCGATAGTGATGTGATTGCCCCTTTTGATGCTAATTTCAACTAGAACGAAGTATAGAATTCATAATCACCTATATTTTGACAATTTGAGAGAACTAATGAAACATTAAGAAGGTCTCCCTAAATGAAGACTTGTGTGAGATGTACGGATTGTTTTGAAGGCACTAGTGATAGGATTGCTCCTTTTGATGCTAATCAAACTAGAACGAAGTCATAGGACTCATAATCACCTATTTCTTTGACAATTTGAGAGATCCAATGAAACAGTAAGAAGGTCTCCCTAAATCAAGACTTGTGTGAGATGTACGCATCGTTTTGAAGGCACTAGTGATAGGATTGCTCCTTTTGATGCTAATCAAACTAGAACTAATTCAGAGGACTTATAATCACCTCTTTCTTTGACAATTTGAGAGATCCAATGAAACAGTAAGAAGGCCTCCCTAAATCAAGACTTGTGTGAGATGTACGCATCGTTTTTAACGCGATAGTCATAGAATTGCTCCTTTTGATGCTAATCAAATTAGAACGAAGTAATAAGACTCCTAATCACCTCTTTCTTTCACAATTTTAGAGAACCAAAGAAACAATAAGAAGGTCTCCTTAAATGAAGACTTGTGTGAGATGTACGCATCATTTTTAACGCGATAGTCATGGGATTGCTCCTTTTGATGCTAATCAAACTAGAACGAAGTTATAGAATTCTAATCACCTCTTTCTTTGATAATTTTAAAGCACCAATGAAACAATAAGAAGGTCTCCCTAAATGAAGACTTGTGCGAGATGTACGCATGGTTTTGAACGAGATAGTCATGGATTTCTCGTTTTGACGCTAATCAAACTAGAACGAAGTAATACAATTTCTAATCACCTCTTTCTTTGTAAATTTGAAACAACCAATGAAACAATATGAAGGTCTCCTTAAATGAAGACTTGTGTGAGATGTACGAATTATTTTGGAAGCGATAGTGATGGGTTTGCCCCTTTTGATTCTAATTTCAACTAGAACGAAGTAATAGGACTCATAATCATCTATATTTTGACAATTCAGAGAACTAATGAAACAGTACGAAGATATCCTTAAATGAAGACTTATGTGAGATGTACACATCGTTTTGAAGGCTATAGTGATAGGATTGATCCTTTTGATGCTAATCAAACTAGAACGAAGTCATAGGACTCATAATCACCTCTTTCTTTGACAATTTGAGAGAACCAATGAAATAATAAGAAGTTCTCCCTAAATCAAGACTTGGTGTGAGATGTACGCATCGTTTTTAACGCGATGATAGTCATGGGATAACTTTTTTTGATGGTAATCAAATTAGAACGAAGTAATAGGACTCTTAATCACCTCTTTCTTTTATAATTTAAGGAAACCAATGAAATAATAAGAAGGTCTCCATAAATGAAGACTTGTGTGAGATCTACGCATCGTTTTGGACGCGATAATGATGTGATTGCTCCTTTTGATGATAATTTCAACTAGAACGAAGTAATAGAATTCATAATCACCTATATTTTGACAATTTGAGAGAACTAATGAAACATTAAGAAGGTCTCCCTAAATGAAGACTTGTGTGAGACGTACGAATCGTTTTGAAGGCTATAATCATAGGATTGCTCCTTTTGATGCTAATCAAACTAGAACGAAGTCATAGGGCTCATAATCACCTCTTTCTTTGACAATTTGAGAGAACCAATGGAATAATAAGAAGTTCTCCCTCAATCAAGACGTGATGTGAGATGTACGCATCGTTTTTAACGCGATAGTCATGGGATTAGTCCTTTTGATGGTAATCAAGTTAGAACAAAGTAATAGGACTCTTAATCACCTCTTTCTTTCATAATTTTAGGAAACCAATGAAACAATAAGAAGGTCTCCATAAATGAAGACTTGTGTGAGATCTACGCATCGTTTTGGACGCCATAGTGATGTGATTGCTCCTTTTGATGCTAATTTCAACAAGAACGAAGTAATAGGATTCATAATCACCTATATTTTGATAATTTGAGAGAACTAATGAAACATTAAGAAGGTCTCCCTAAATGAAGACTTGTGTGAGATGTATGGATTGTCTTGAAGGCACTAGTGATAGGATTGCTCCTTTTGATGCTAATCAAATTAGAACTAATTCATAGGACTTATAATCACCTCTTTCTTTGACAATTTGAGAGATCCAGTGAAACAGTAAGAAGGTCTCCCTAAATCAAGACTTGTGTAAGATGTACGCATCATTTTTAACGCGATAGTCATAGAATTGCTCCTTTTGATGCTAATCAAATTAGAACGAAGTAATACGACTTCTAATCACCTCTTTCTTTCACAATTTTAGAGGACCAAAGAAACAATAAGAAGGTCTCCTTAAATGAAGACTTGTGTGAGATGTACGCATCGTTTTTAACGCGATAGTCATGGGATTGCTCCTTTTGATGCTAATCAAACTAGAACGAAGTTATTGGACTTCTAATCATCTCTTTCTTTGAAAAATTTAAAGCACCAATGAAACAATAAGGTCTCCCTAAATGAAGACTTGTGCGAGATGTACGCATGGTTTTGAACGAGATAGTCATGGGTTTCTTGTTTTGACGCTAATCAAACTAGAACGAAGAAATACAACTTCTAATCACCTATTTCTTTGTAAATTTGAAACAACCAATGAAACAATATGAAGGTCTCCCTAAATGAAGACTTGTGTGAGATCTACGAATCGTTTTGGAAGCGATAGTGATGGGTTTGCCCCTTTTGATTCTAATTTCAACTAGAACGAAGTAATAGGACTCATAATCATCTATATTATGACAATTCAGAGAACTAATGAAACAATACGAAGATATCCTTAAACGAAGACTTGTGTGAGATGTACGAATCGTTTTGAAGGCTATAGTAATAGGATTGATCCTTTTGATGCTAATCAAACTAGAACAAAATTATAGGACTCATAATCACCTCTTTATTTGACAATTTGAGAGAACCAATTAAATAATAAGAAGTTCTCCGTCAATCATGACGTGGTGTGAGATGTACGCATCGTTTTTAACGCGATAGTCATGGGATTAGTCCTTTTGATGGTAGTCAAGTTAGAACAAAGTAATAGGACTCTTAATCACCTCTTTCTCTCATAATTTTAGGAAACCAATGAAACAATAAGAAGGTCTCCATAAATAAAGACTTGTGTGAGATTTACGCATCGTTTTGCACGCGATAGTGATGTGATTGCTCCTTTTGATGCTAATTTCAACAAGAACGAAGAAATAGAATTCATAATCACCTATATTTTGACAATTTGAGAGAACTAATGAAACATTAAGAAGGTCTCCATAAATGAAGACTTGTGTGAGATGTACGAATTGTCTTGAAGGCACTAGTGATAGGATTGCTACTTTTGATGCTAATCAAATTAGAACTAATTCATAGGACTTATAATCACCTCTTTCTTTGACAATTTGAGAGATCCATTGAAACAGTAAGAAGGTCTCCCTAAATCAAGACTTGTGTGAGATGTACGCATCGTTTTTAACGCGATAGTCATAGAATTGCTCCTGTTGATGCTAATCAAATTAGAACGAAGTAATACGACTCCTAATCACCTCTTTCTTTCACAATTTTAGAGAACCAAAGAAACAATAATAAGGTCTCCTTAAATGAAGACTTGTGTGAGATGTACGCATCGTTTTTAACGCGATAGTCATGGGATTGCTCCTTTTGATGCTAATCAAACTAGAACGAAGTTATAGGACTTCTAATCACCTCTTTCTTTAAGAATTTTAAAACACCAACGAAACAATAAGAAAGTCTTCATAAATGAAAAATTGTGCGAGATGTACGCATGGTTTTGAACGAGATAGTCTTGGGTTTTTCGTTTTGACGCTAATCAAACTAGAACGAAGTAATACAACTTCTAATCAACTCTTTCTTTGTAAATTTGAAACAACCAATGAAACAATATGAATGTCTCCCTAAATGAAGACTTGTGTGAGATCTACGAATCGATTTGGAAGCGATAGTGATGGGTTTGCCCCTTTTGATTCTAATTTCAACTAGAACGAAGTAACAGGACTCATAATCATCTATATTTTGACAATTCAGAGAACTAATGAAACAATACGAAGGTATCCCTAAATGAAGACTTGTGTGAGATGTACGAATCGTTTTGAAGGCTATAGTCATAGGATTGATCCTTTTGATGCTAATCAAACTAGAACGAAGTCATAGGACTCATAATCACCTCTTTCTTTGACAATTTGAGAGAACCAATAAAATAATAAGAAGTTCTCCCTAAATCAAGACTTGGTGTGAGATGTACGCATCGTTTTTAACGCGATGATAGTCATGGGATTACTCCTTTTGATGGTAATCAAATTAGAACGAAGTAATAGGACTCTTAATCACCTCTTTCTTTCATAATTTTAAGAAACCAATGAAACAATAAGAAGGTCTCCATAAATGAAGACTTGAGTGAGATCATCGCATCGTTTTGGATGCGATAGTGATGTGATTGCTCCTTACGAAGTAATAGAATTCATAATCACCTATATTTTGACAATTTGAGAGAACTAATGAAACATTAAGAAGGTCTCCCTAAATCAAGACTTGTGTGAGATGTACGGATTGTTTTGAAGGCACTAGTGATGGGATTGCTCCTTTTGATGCTAATCAAACTAGAACTAATTCATAGGACTTATAATCACCTCTTTCTTTGACAATTTGAGAGATCCAATGAAACAGTAAGAAGGTCTCCCTAAATCAAGACTTGTGTGAGATGTACGCATCGTTTTTAACGCGATAGTCATAGAATTGCTCCTTTTGATGCTAATCAAATTAGAACGAAGTAGTAAGACTCCTAATCACCTCTTTCTTTCACAATTTTAGAGAACCAAAGAAACAATAATAAGGTCTCCTTAAATGAAGACTTGTGTGAGATGTACGCATCGTTTTTAACGCGATAGTCATGGGATTGCTCCTTTTGATGCTAATCAAACTAGAACGAAGTTATAGGACTTCTAATCACCTCTTTTTTTGACAATTTTAAAGCACCAATGAAACAATAAAAAAGTCTTCATAAATGAAGAATTGTGCGAGATGTACGCATGGTTTTGAACGAGATAGTCTTGGGTTTCTCGTTTTGACGCTAATCAAACTAGAACGAAGTAATACAACTTACAATCAACTCTTTCTTTGTAAATTTGAAACAACCAATGAAACAATATGAAGGTCTCCCTAAATGAAGACTTGTGTGAGATCTACGAATCGTTTTGGAAGCGATAGTGATAGGTTTGCCCCTTTTGATTCTAATTTCAACTAGAACGAAGTAATAGGACTCATTATCATCTATATTTTGACAATTCAGAGAACTAATGAAACAATACGAAGGTATCCTTAAATGAAGACTTGTGTGAGATGTACGAATCGTTTTGAAGGCTATAGTAAGAGGATTGATCCTTTTGATGCTAATCAAACTAGAACGAAGTCATAGGACTCATAATCACCTCTTTCTTTGACAATTTGAGAGAACCAATGAAATAATAAGAAGTTCTCCCTAAATCAAGACCTGGTGTGAGATGTACGCATCGTTTTTAACGCGATGATAGTCATGGGATTACTCCTTTTGATGGTAATCAAATTAGAACGAAGTAATAGGACTCTTAATCACCTCTTTCTTTCATAATTGTAGGAAACCAATGAAACAATAAGAAGGTCTCCATAAATGAAGACTTGTGTGAGATCTACGCATCGTTTTGGACGCGATAGTGATGTGATTGCTCCTTTTGATGCTAATTTCAACTAGAACGAAGTAATACAATTCATAATCACCTATATTTTGACAATTTGAGAGAACTAATGAAACATTAAGAAGGTCTCCCCAAATGAAGACTTGTGTGAGATGTACGGATTATTTTGAAGGCACTAGTGATTGGATTGCTCCTTTTTATGCTAATCAAACTAGAACTAATTCATAGGACTTATAATCACCTCTTTCTTTGACAATTTGAGAGATCCAATGAAACAGTAAGAAGGTCTGCCTAACCAAGACTTGTGTGATATGTACGCATCGTTTTTAACGCGATAGTCATAGAATTGCTCCTTTTGATGCTAATCAAATTAGAACGAAGTAATACGACTCCTAATCACCTCTTTCTTTCACAATTTTAGAGAACCAAAGAAACAATAATAAGGTCTCCTTAAATGAAGACTTGTGTGAGATGTACGCATCGTTTTTAACGCGATAGTCATGGGATTGCTCCTTTGATGCTAATCAAACTAGAACGAAGTTATAGGACTTCTAATCACCTCTTTCTTTGAAATTTTTAAAGCACCAATGAAACAATAAGAAGGTCTTCCTAAATGAAGACTTTTGCGAGATGTACGCATGGTTTTGAACGAGATAGTCATGGGTTTCTCGTTTTGACGCTAATCAAACTAGAACGAAGTAATACAACTTCTAATCACCTCTTTCTTTGTAAATTTGAAACAACCAATGAAACAATATGAAGGTCTCCCTAAATGAAGACTTGTGTGAGATCTACGAATCGTTTTGAAGCGATTAGTGATGGGTTTGCCCCTTTTGATTCTAATTTCAACTAGCAACGAAGTAATAGGACTCATAATCATCTATATTTTGACAATTCAGAGAACTAATGAAACAATACGAAGGTATCCTTAATGAAGACTTGTGTGAGATGTACGAATCGTTTGAAGGCTATAGTGATAGGATTGATCCTTTTGATGCTAATCAAACTAGAACGAAGTCATAGGACTCATAATCACCTCTTCTTTGACTAATTTGAGAGAACCAATGAAATTAAGAAGTTCTCCCTAAATCAAGACTTAGGTGTGAGATGTACGCATCGTTTTTAACGGGATGATAGCTCATGGGATGAACCTCCTTTTGATGGTAATCAATTAGAACGAAGTAAGTAATAGGACTCTTATCACCTCTTTCTTTGCATAATTTAGGAAACAATGAAACAATACAGAAGGTCTCCATAAATGAATACTTGTGATAGAGATCATACGACATCAGTTTTTGGACGGCGGATAGTGATGTGATTGCTCCGTTGATGCTAATTTCAACTAGAAAGCAAGTAATCAGAATGCATAATATCACGCTATATTTTGACAATTTGAGGAGAACCTAATGAAACATTAAGAAGTCTCCCTAAATGACGACTTTGTGAGATGTACGGATTCATTTGAGGGCCTATGTGATGGGATTGCTCCTTTGATGACGAATCAAACTAGAACTAATTCATAGGACTTATAATCACCTCTTTCTTTGACAATTTTAGAGATCCAATGAAACATAAGAAGGTCTCCAAAAAGACTTGTGTGAGATGTACGCATCGTTTTTACGCGATAGTCTAGATTGCTCCTTTTGATGCTAATCAACTAGAACGAAGTAATAAGACTCCTAATCACCTATTTTTCACAATTTAGAGAACTAATGAAACATAAGGTCTCCCTAAATGAAGACTTGTGTGAGATGTACGGATCGTTTTGAAGCATAGTGATGGATTGCTCCTTTTGATGCTAATCAAACTAGAACTAATTCATAGGACTTATAATCACCTCTTTCTTTGACAATTTGAGAGATCCAATGAAACAGTAAGAAGGTCTCCCTAAATCAAGACTTGTGTGAGATGTACGCATCGTTTTTAACGCGATAGTCATAGAATTGCTCCTTTTGACGCTAATCAAATTAGAACGAAGTAATAAGACTCCTAATCACCTCTTTCTTTCACAAT
>JAINUT010001253.1:0-11023 GCA_020205555.1 Panax stipuleanatus
AACGAAGTAATAGGACTCTCACCTCTTTCTTTCATAATTTTAGGAAACCAATGAAACAATAAGGTCTCCATAAATGAAGACTTGTGTGAGATCTACGCATCGTTTGACGCGATAGTGATGTGATTGCTCCTTTTGATGCTAATTTCAACTAGAACGAAGTAATAGAATTCATAATCACCTATATTTTGACAATTTGAGAGAACTAATGAAACATTAAGAAGGTCTCCTTAAATGAAGACTTGTGTGAGATGTACGAATTGTCTTGAAGGCACTAGTGATAGGATTGCTCCTTTTGATGCTAATCAAATTAGAACTAATTCATAGGACTTATAATCACCTCTTTCTTTGATAATTTGAGAGATCCAGTGAAACAGTAAGAAGGTCTCCCTAAATCAAGACTTGTGTGAGATGTACGCATCGTTTTTAACGCGATAGTCATAGAATTGCTCCTTTTGATGCTAATCAAATTAGAACGAAGTAATACGACTCCTAATCACCTCTTTCTTTCACAATTTTAGAGAACCAAAGAAACAATAATAAGGTCTCCTTAAATGAAGACTTGTATGAGATGTACGCATCGTTTTTAACTCGATAGTCATGGGATTGCTTCTTTTGATGCTAATCAAAATAGAACGAAGTTATAGGACTTCTAATCACCTCTTTCTTTGACACTTTTAAAGCACCAATGAAACAATAAGAAAGTCTTCCTAAATGAAGAATTGTAGCGAGATGTACGCATGGTTTTTGAACGAGATAGTCATGGGTTTCTCGTTTTGACGCTAATCAAACTTGAACGAAGTAATACAACTTCTAATCACTCTTTCTTTGTAAATTTGAAACAACCAATTAAATAATATGAAGGTCTCCCTAAATGACGACTTGTGTGAGATCTACAAATCGTTTGGAAGCGATAGTGATGGGTTTGCCCCTTTTGATTCTAATTTCAACTAGAACGAAGTAATAGGACTCATAATCATCTATATTTTGACAATTCAGAGAACTAATGAAACAATACGAAGGTATCCTTAATGAAGACTTGTGTGAGATGTACGAATCGTTTTGAAGGCTATAGTGATAGGATTGATCCTTTGATGCTAATCAAACTGGAACGAAGTCATAGGTCTCATAATCACCTCTTTTTGACAATTTGAGAGAACCAATGAAATAATAAGAAGTTCTCCCTAAATCAAGACTTGGTTGAGATGTACGCATCGTTTTTAACGCGATGATAGTCATGGGATTACTCTTTTGATGGTAATCAAATTAGAACGAAGTAATAGACTCTTAATCACCTCTTTCTTTTATAATTTAGGAAACCAATGAAACAATAAGAAGGTCTCCATAAATGAAGACTTGTGTGAGATCTACGCATCGTTTTGTCGCGATAGTGATGTGATTGCTCCTTTTGATGCTAATTTCAACTAGAACGAAGTAATAGAATTCATAATCACCTATATTTTGACAATTTGAGAGAACTAATGAAACATTAAGAAGGTCTCCCTAAATGAAGACTTGTGTGAGATGTACGGATTATTTTGAAGGCACTAGTGATGGGATTGCTCCTTTTGATGCTAATCAAACTAGAACTAATTCATAGGACTTATAATCACCTCTCTCTTTGACAATTTGAGAGATCCAATGAAACAGTAAGAAAGTCTCCCTAATCAAGACTTGTGTGAGATGTACGCATCGTTTTTAACGCGATAGTCATAGAATTGCTCCTTTTGATGCTAATCAATTAGAACGTAAGTAATAAGACTCCTAATCACATCTTTCTTTCACAATTTTAGAGAACCAAAGAAACAATAAGAAGTCTCCTTAAATGAAGACTTATGTGAGTGGTACGCATCGTTTTAACGCGATAGTCATGGGATTGCTCCTTTTTGATGCTAATCAAACTAGAACAAAGTTATAGGACTTCTAATCACCTCTTTCTTTGACAATTTAAAGCACCAATGAAACAATAAGAAGGCCTCCCTAAATGAAGACTTGTGCGAGATGTACGCATGGTTTTGAACGAGATAGTCATGGGTTTCTCGTTTTGACGCTAATCAAACTAGAACGAAGTAATACAACTTCTAATCACCTCTTTCTTTGTAAATTTGAAACAACCAATGAAATAATATGAAGTTCTCCCTAAATGAAGACTTGTGTGAGATCTACGAATCGTTTTGGAAGCGATAGTGATGGGTTTGCCCCTTTTGATTCTAATTTCAACTAGAACGAAGTAATAGGACTCATAATCATCTATATTTTGACAATTCAAAGAACTAATGAAACAATACGAAGGTATCCTTAAATAAGACTTGTGTGAGATGTCGAATCGTTTTGAAGGCTATAGTCATAGGATTGATCCTTTTGATGCTAATCAAACTAGAACGAATTCATAGGACTCATAATCACCTCTTTCTTTGATAATTTGAGAGAACCAATGAAATAATAAGAAGTTCTCCCTAAATCAAGACTTGGTGTGAGATGTACGCATCGTTTTTAATGCGATGGTAGTCATGGGATTACTCCTTTTGATGGTAATCAAATTAGAACGAAGTAATAGGACTCTTAATCACCTATTTCTATCATAATTTTAGGAAACCAATGAAACAATAAGAAGGTCTCCATAAATGATGACTTGTGTGAGATCTACGTATCGTTTTGGACGCGATAGTGATGTGATTGCTCCTTTGATGCTAATTTCAACTAGAACGAAGTAATAGAATTCATAATCACCTATATTTTGACAATTTGAGAGAACTAATGAAACATTAAGAAGGTCTCCCTAAATGAAGACTTGTGTGAGATGTACGGATTGTTTTGAAGGCACTAGTGATAGGATTGCTCCTTTTGATGTTAATCAAACTAGAACTAATTCATAAGACTTATAATCACCTCTTTTATTGACAATTTGAGAGATCAAATGAAACAGTAAGAAGGTCTTCCTAAATCAAGACTTGTATGAGATGTACGCATCGTTTTTAACGCGATAGTCATAGAATTGCTCATTTTGATGCTAATCAAATTAGAACGAAGTAATACGACTCCTAATCACCTCTTTCTTTCACAATTTTAGAGAACCAAAGAAACAATAATAAGGTCTCCTTAAATGAAGACTTGTGTGAGATGTACGCATCGTTTTTAACGCGATAGTCATGGGATTGCTCCTTTTGATGCTAATCAAACTAGAACGAAGTTATAGGACTTCTAATCACCTCTTTCTTTGACAATTTTAAAGCACCAATGAAACAATAAGAAGGTCTCCCTAAATGAAGACTTGTGCGAGATGTACGCATGGTTTTGAACGAGATAGTCATGGGTTTCTCGTTTTGACGCTAATCAAACTAGAACGAAGTAGTACAACTTCTAATCACTTCTTTCTTTGTAAATTTTAAACAACCAATGAAACAATATGAAGGTCTCCCTAAATGAAGACTTGTGTGAGATCTACGAATCGTTTTGGAAGCGATAGTGATAGGTTTGCCCCTTTTGATTCTAATTTCAACTAGAACGAAGTAATAGGACTCATAATCATCTATATTTTGACAATTCAGAGAACTAATGAAACAATACGAAGGTATCCTTAAATGAAGACTTGTGTGAGATGTACGAATCCTTTTGAAGGCTATAGTCATAGGATTGATCCTTTTGATGTTAATCAAACTAGAACGAAGTTATAGGACTCATAATCACCTCTTTCTTTTGACAATTTGAGATAACCAATGAAATAATAAGAAGTTCTCCCTAAATCAAGACTTGGTGTGAGATGCACGCATCGTTTTTAAAGCGATGGTATTCATGGGATTACTTCTTTTGATGGTAATCAAGTTAGAACGAAGTAATAGGACTCTCAGTCTCCTCTTTCTTTCATAATTTTAGGAAACCAATGAAACAATAAGCAGGTCTCCATAAATGAAGACTTGTGTGAGATCTACGCATCGTCTTGTACGCGATAGTGATGTGATTGCTCCTTTTGATGCTAATTTCAACTAGAACGAAGTAATAGAATTCATAATCACCTATATTTTGACAATTTGAGAGAACTAATAGAACATTAAGAAGGTCTCCCTAAATGAAGACTTGTGTGAGATGTACGGATTGTCTTGAAGGCACCAGTGATAGGATTGCTCCTTTTTATGCTAATCAAATTAGAACTAATTGATAGGACTTATAATCACCTCTTTCTTTGACAATTTGAGAGATCAAATGAAACAGTAAGAAGGTCTTCCTAAATCAAGACTTGTGTGAGATGTACGCATCGTTTTTAACGCGATAGTCATAGAATTGCTCATTTTGATGCTAATCAAATTAGAACGAAGTAATACGACTCCTAATTACCTCTTTCTTTCACAATTTTAGAGAACCAAAGAAACAATAATAACGTCTCCTTAAATGAAGACTTGTGTGAGATGTACGCAACGTTTTTAACGCGATAGTCATGGGATTGCTCCTTTTGATGCTAATCAAACTAGAACGAAGTTATAGGACTTCTAATCACCTCTTTCTTTTACAATTTTAAAGCTCCAATGAAATAATAAGAAAGTCTTCCTAAATGAAGAATTGTGCGAGATGTACGCATGGTTTTGAACGAGATAGTCATGGGTTTCTCGTTTTGACGCTAATCAAATTAGAACGAAGTAATACAACTTCTAATCAACTCTTTCTTTGTAAATTTGAAACAACCAATGAAACAAAATGAAGGTCTCCCTAAATGAAGACTTGTGTGAGATCTACGAATCGTTTTGGAAGCGATAGTGATAGGTTTGCCCCTTTTGATTCTAATTTCAACTAGAACGAAGTAATAGGACTCATAATCATCTATATTTTGACAATTCAGAGAACTAATGAAACAATACGAAGGTATCCTTAAATGAAGACTTGTGTGAGATGTACAAATCGTTTTGAAGGCTATAGTCATAGGATTGATCCTTTTGATGCTAATCAAACTAGAATGAAGTCATAGGACTCATAATCACCTCTTTCTTTGACAATTTGAGAGAACCAATGAAATAATAAGAAGTTCTCCCTAAATCAAGACTTGGTGTGAGATGTACGCATCGTTTTTAAAGCGATGGTAGTCATGGGATTACTTCTTTTGATGGTAATCAAATTAGAACGAAGTAATAGGACTCTTAATCACATCTTTCTTCCATAATTTTAGGAAACCAATGAAACAATAAGAAGGTCTCCATAAATGAAGACTTGTGTGAGATCTACCCATCGTTTTTGACGCGATAGTGATGTGATTGCTCCTTTTGATGCTAATTTCAACTAGAACGAAGTAATAGAATTCATAATCACCTATATTTTGATAATTTGAGAGAACTAATGAAACATTATGAAGGTCTCCCTAAATGAAGACTTGTGTGAGATGTACGGATTATTTTGAAGGCACTAGTGATGGGATTGCTCCTTTTGATGCTAATCAAACTAGAACTAATTCATAGGACTTATAATCACCTCTTTCTTTGACAATTTGAGAGATCCAATGAAATAGTAAGAAGGTCTCCCTAAATCAAGACTTGTGTGAGATGTACGCATCGTTTTTAACGCGATAGTCATAGAATTGCTCCTTTTGATGCTAATCAAATTAGAACGTTGTAATAAGACTCCTAATCACCTCTTTCTTTCACAATTTTAGAGAACCAAAGAAACAATAATAAGGTTTCCTTAAATGAAGACTTGTGTGAGATGTACGCATCGTTTTTAACGCGATAGTCATGGGATTGCTCTTTTTGATGCTAATCAAACTAGAACGAAGTTATAGGACTTCTAATCACCTCTTTCTTTGACAATTTTAAAGCACCAATGAAACAATAAGAAGGTCTCCCTAAATGAAGACTTGTGCGAGATGTACGCATGGTTTTGAACGAGATAGTCATGGGTTTCTCGTTTTGACGCGAATCAAACTAGAACGAAGTAGTACAACTTCTAATCAACTCTTTCTTTGTAAATTTGAAACAACCAATGAAATAATATGAAGTTCTCCCTAAATGAAGACTTGTGTGAGATCTACGAATCGTTTTGGAAGCGATAGTGATGGGTTTGCCCCTTTTGATTCTAATTTCAACTAGAACGAAGTAATAGGACTCATAATCATCTATATTTTGACAATTCAAAGAACTAATGAAACAATACGAAGGTATCCTTAAATAAAGACTTGTGTGAGATGTCCGAATCGTTTTGAAGGCTATAGTCATAGGATTGATCCTTTTGATGCTAATCAAACTAGAACGAATTCATAGGACTCATAATCACCTCTTTCTTTGATAATTTGAGAGAACCAATGAAATAATAAGAAGTTCTCCCTAAATCAAGACTTGGTGTGAGATGTACGCATCGTTTTTAATGCGATGGTAGTCATGGGATTACTCCTTTTGATGGTAATCAAATTAGAACGAAGTAATAGGACTCTTAATCACCTATTTCTATCATAATTTTAGGAAACCAATGAAACAATAAGAAGGTCTCCATAAATGATGACTTGTGTGAGATCTACGTATCGTTTTGGACGCGATAGTGATGTGATTGCTCCTTTTGATGCTAATTTCAACTAGAACGAAGTAATAGAATTCATAATCACCTATATTTTGACAATTTGAGAGAACTAATGAAACATTAAGAAGGTCTCCCTAAATGAAGACTTGTGTGAGATGTACGGATTGTTTTGAAGGCACTAGTGATAGGATTGCTCCTTTTGATGTTAATCAAACTAGAACTAATTCATAAGACTTATAATCACCTCTTTTATTGACAATTTGAGAGATCAAATGAAACAGTAAGAAGGTCTTCCTAAATCAAGACTTGTATGAGATGTACGCATCGTTTTTAACGCGATAGTCATAGAATTGCTCATTTTGATGCTAATCAAATTAGAACGAAGTAATACGACTCCTAATCACCTCTTTCTTTCACAATTTTAGAGAACCAAAGAAACAATAATAAGGTCTCCTTAAATGAAGACTTGTGTGAGATGTACGCATCGTTTTTAACGCGATAGTCATGGGATTGCTCCTTTTGATGCTAATCAAACTAGAACGAAGTTATAGGACTTCTAATCACCTCTTTCTTTGACAATTTTAAAGCACCAATGAAACAATAAGAAGGTCTCCCTAAATGAAGACTTGTGCGAGATGTACGCATGGTTTTGAACGAGATAGTCATGGGTTTCTCGTTTTGACGCTAATCAAACTAGAACGAAGTAGTACAACTTCTAATCACTTCTTTCTTTGTAAATTTTAAACAACCAATGAAACAATATGAAGGTCTCCCTAAATGAAGACTTGTGTGAGATCTACGAATCGTTTTGGAAGCGATAGTGATAGGTTTGCCCCTTTTGATTCTAATTTCAACTAGAACGAAGTAATAGGACTCATAATCATCTATATTTTGACAATTCAGAGAACTAATGAAACAATACGAAGGTATCCTTAAATGAAGACTTGTGTGAGATGTACGAATCCTTTTGAAGGCTATAGTCATAGGATTGATCCTTTTGATGTTAATCAAACTAGAACGAAGTTATAGGACTCATAATCACCTCTTTCTTTTGACAATTTGAGATAACCAATGAAATAATAAGAAGTTCTCCCTAAATCAAGACTTGGTGTGAGATGCACGCATCGTTTTTAAAGCGATGGTATTCATGGGATTACTTCTTTTGATGGTAATCAAGTTAGAACGAAGTAATAGGACTCTCAGTCTCCTCTTTCTTTCATAATTTTAGGAAACCAATGAAACAATAAGCAGGTCTCCATAAATGAAGACTTGTGTGAGATCTACGCATCGTCTTGTACGCGATAGTGATGTGATTGCTCCTTTTGATGCTAATTTCAACTAGAACGAAGTAATAGAATTCATAATCACCTATATTTTGACAATTTGAGAGAACTAATGAAACATTAAGAAGGTCTCCCTAAATGAAGACTTGTGTGAGATGTACGGATTGTCTTGAAGGCACCAGTGATAGGATTGCTCCTTTTTATGCTAATCAAATTAGAACTAATTGATAGGACTTATAATCACCTCTTTCTTTGACAATTTGAGAGATCAAATGAAACAGTAAGAAGGTCTTCCTAAATCAAGACTTGTGTGAGATGTACGCATCGTTTTTAACGCGATAGTCATAGAATTGCTCATTTTGATGCTAATCAAATTAGAACGAAGTAATACGACTCCTAATTACCTCTTTCTTTCACAATTTTAGAGAACCAAAGAAACAATAATAACGTCTCCTTAAATGAAGACTTGTGTGAGATGTACGCAACGTTTTTAACGCGATAGTCATGGGATTGCTCCTTTTGATGCTAATCAAACTAGAACGAAGTTATAGGACTTCTAATCACCTCTTTCTTTTACAATTTTAAAGCTCCAATGAAATAATAAGAAAGTCTTCCTAAATGAAGAATTGTGCGAGATGTACGCATGGTTTTGAACGAGATAGTCATGGGTTTCTCGTTTTGACGCTAATCAAATTAGAACGAAGTAATACAACTTCTAATCAACTCTTTCTTTGTAAATTTGAAACAACCAATGAAACAAAATGAAGGTCTCCCTAAATGAAGACTTGTGTGAGATCTACGAATCGTTTTGGAAGCGATAGTGATAGGTTTGCCCCTTTTGATTCTAATTTCAACTAGAACGAAGTAATAGGACTCATAATCATCTATATTTTGACAATTCAGAGAACTAATGAAACAATACGAAGGTATCCTTAAATGAAGACTTGTGTGAGATGTACAAATCGTTTTGAAGGGTATAGTCATAGGATTGATCCTTTTGATGCTAATCAAACTAGAATGAAGTCATAGGACTCATAATCACCTCTTTCTTTGACAATTTGAGAGAACCAATGAAATAATAAGAAGTTCTCCCTAAATCAAGACTTGGTGTGAGATGTACGCATCGTTTTTAAAGCGATGGTAGTCATGGGATTACTTCTTTTGATGGTAATCAAATTAGAACGAAGTAATAGGACTCTTAATCACATCTTTCTTCCATAATTTTAGGAAACCAATGAAACAATAAGAAGGTCTCCATAAATGAAGACTTGTGTGAGATCTACCCATCGTTTTTGACGCGATAGTGATGTGATTGCTCCTTTTGATGCTAATTTCAACTAGAACGAAGTAATAGAATTCATAATCACCTATATTTTGATAATTTGAGAGAACTAATGAAACATTATGAAGGTCTCCCTAAATGAAGACTTGTGTGAGATGTACGGATTATTTTGAAGGCACTAGTGATGGGATTGCTCCTTTTGATGCTAATCAAACTAGAACTAATTCATAGGACTTATAATCACCTCTTTCTTTGACAATTTGAGAGATCCAATGAAATAGTAAGAAGGTCTCCCTAAATCAAGACTTGTGTGAGATGTACGCATCGTTTTTAACGCGATAGTCATAGAATTGCTCCTTTTGATGCTAATCAAATTAGAACGTTGTAATAAGACTCCTAATCACCTCTTTCTTTCACAATTTTAGAGAACCAAAGAAACAATAATAAGGTTTCCTTAAATGAAGACTTGTGTGAGATGTACGCATCGTTTTTAACGCGATAGTCATGGGATTGCTCTTTTTGATGCTAATCAAACTAGAACGAAGTTATAGGACTTCTAATCACCTCTTTCTTTGACAATTTTAAAGCACCAATGAAACAATAAGAAGGTCTCCCTAAATGAAGACTTGTGCGAGATGTACGCATGGTTTTGAACGAGATAGTCATGGGTTTCTCGTTTTGACGCGAATCAAACTAGAACGAAGTAGTACAACTTCTAATCAACTCTTTCTTTGTAAATTTGAAACAACCAATGAATAATATGAAGTTCTCCCTAAATGAAGACTTGTGTGAGATCTACGAATCGTTTGGAAGCGATAGTGATGGGTTTGCCCCTTTTGATTCTAATTTCAACTAGAACGAAGTAATAGGACTCATAATCATCTATATTTTGACAATTCAAAGAACTAATGAAACAATACGAAGGTATCCTTAAATGAAAGACTTGTGTGAGATGTACGAATCGTTTTGAAGGCTATAGTCATAGGATTGATCCTTTTGATGCTAATCAAACTAGAAAGATTCATAGGACTCATAATCACCTCTTTCTTTTGACAATTTGAGAGAACCAATGAATATAAGAGAGTTCTCCCTAAATCAAGACTTGGTGTGAGATGTACGCACGTTTTTAATGCGGATGGTAGTCATGGGATTACTCCTTTGATGGTAATCAAATTAGAACAGAAGTAATAGGACTCTTAATAACATATTTCTATCATAATTTTAGGAAACCAATGAAACAATAAGAAGGTCTCCATAAATGAGACTTGTGTGAGATAGCATCGTTTTGGACGCGATAGTGATGTGATGCTCCTTTTGATGCTAATTTCAACTAGAACGAAGTAATAGAATTCATAATCACCTATATTTGACAATTTGAGAGAACTAATGAAACATTAAGAAGGTCTCCCTAAATGAAGACTTGTGTGAGATGTAGGATTGTTTTGAAGGCACTAGTGATAGGATTGCTCCTTTTGATGTTAATCAAACTAGAACTAATTCATAGGACTTATAACACTCTTTTATTGACAATTTGAGAGATCAATGAAACAGTAAGAAGGTCTTTCCTAAATCAAGACTTGTGTGAGATGTACGCATCGTTTTTAACGCGATAGTCATAGAATTGCTCATTTGATGCTAATCAAATTAGAAGAAGAATACGATCCTAATCACCTCTTTCTTCACAATTTTAGAGAAACCAAAGAAACAATAAGAAGGTATCCTTAAATGAAGACTTGGTGAATGTACGCATCGTTTTTAACGCGATAGTCATGGGATTGCTCCTTTGATGCTAATCAAACTAGAACGAAGTTATAGGACTTCTAATCACCTCTTCTTGACAATTTAAAGACAATGAAACAATAAGAAGGTCTCCCTAAATGAAGACTTGTGCGAGATGTACGCATGGTTTTGAACGAGATAGTCATGGGTTTCTCGTTTTGACGCTAATCAAACTAGAACGAAGTAGTAC